>WNWK01001382.1:117500-288728 GCA_009830355.1 Cherax destructor
GCATGTTGGCAAGCACCTTTTCAGCAATGGTGCCATCCCATATCTATATGTACGTATATATATATATATATATATATATATATATATATATATATATATATATATATATATATATATACATATATACATATATATATATATATATATATATATATATATATATATATATATATATATTTTTTATTAACACATTGGCCGATTCCCACCAAGGCAGGGTGGCCCGAAAAGAAAAACTTTCATCATCATTCACTCCATCACTGTCTTGCCAGAAGGGTGCTTTACACTACAGTTATAAAACTGCAACATTAACACCCCTCCTTCAGAGTGCCGGCACTGTACTTCCCATCTCCAGAACTCAAGTCCGGCCTGCCGGTTTCCTGAATCCCTTCATAAATGTTACTTTGCTCACACTCCAACAGCACGTCAAGTATTAAAACCATATGCCTCCATTCACTCCTATCAAATACGCTCACACATGCTTGCTGGAAGTCCAAGCCCCTCGCACACAAAACTTCCTTTACCCCCTCCCTCCAACCTTTCCTAGGCCGACCCCTACCCCGCCTTCCATCCACTACAGATTTATACACTCTCGAAGTCACTCTGTCTCGTTCCATTATCTCTACATGTCCAAACCACCTCAACAACCCCTCCTCAGCTCTCTGGACAATCGTTTTGGTAATCCCGCACCTCCTCCTAATTTCCAAACTCCGAATTTCCGCATTATATTCACACCACACATTGACCTCAGACATGACATCTCCACTGCCTCCAGCCTTCTCCTCGTTGCAACATTCATCACCCATGCTTCACACCCATATAAGAGCGTTGGTATAACTATACTCTCATACATTCCCCTCTTTACTTCCATGGACAAGGTTCTTTGTCTCCACAGACTCCGAAGTGCTCCACTCACCCTTTTCCCCTCATCAATTCTATGATTCACCTCATCCTTCATAGACCCATCCGCCGACATGTCCACTCCCAAATATCTGAATACATTCACCTCCTCCATACTCTCTCCCTCCAATCTGATATCCAATCTTTCGTCACCTATTCTTTTTGTTATCCTCATCACCTTACTCTTTCCTATATTCACTTTCAATTTTCTTCTTTACACACCCTACCAAATTCATCCACCAACCTCTGCAACTTCTCTTCAGAATCTCCCAAAAGCACAGTGTCATCAGCAAAAAGCAACTGTGACAACTCCCACTTTGTATTTGCTTCTTTATCTTTTAGCCCAACACCTCTTGCCAAGACCCTCGCATTCACTTCTCTTACAACCCCATCTATAAATATATTGAACAACCACGGTGACATCACACATCCTTGTCTAAGGCCCACTTTTACTGGGAAGTAGTCCCCTTCCCTCCTACACACTCTAACCTGAGCCTCACTATCCTCATAAAAACTCTTCACTGCTTTCAGTAACCTTCCTCCTATTCCATACACCTGCAACATCTGCCACATTGCCCCCTATCTACCCTATCATACGCCTTTTCCAAATCCATAAATGCCACAAAAACATCTTTACCCTTATCCAAATACTGTTCACCTATATGTTTCACTGTAAACACTTGGTCTACACACCCCTACCTTTCCTAAAGCCCCTTGTTCATCTGCTATCCTGCTTTCTGTTTTACTCTTAATTCTTTCAATAATAACTCTACCATACACTTTACCAGGTACACTCAACAGACTTATTCCCTATAATTTTTGCACTCTCTTTTGTCCCCTTTGCCTTTATACAAAGGAACAATACACGCTCTCTGTCAATCCCTAGGTACCTTACCCTCTTCCATACATTTATTAAATAATAGCACCAACCACTCCAAAATTATATCCCCACCTGCTTTTAACATTTCTATCTTTATCCCATCAATCCCAGCTGCCTTACCCCTTTCATTCTACCCACTGCCTCACGAACTTCCCTACACCCACAACTGGCTCTTCCACACTCCTACAAGATGTTATTCCTCCTTGCCCTACACACGAAATTACAGCTTCCCTGTCTTCATCAACATTTAACAAATCCTCAAAATATTCTCTCCATCTTCCCGATACATCTAACTCTCCATTTAATAACTCTCCTCTCCTATTTTTAACTGTCAAATCCATTTGTTCTCTACGCTTCCTCAACTTATTAATCTCATTCCAAAACTTTTTCTTATTTTCAACAAAATTTGCTGATAACATCTCACCCACTCTCATCTGCTCTCTTTTTACATTGCTTCACCACTCTTTTAACCTCTCTTTTCTCTCCATATACTCTTCCTCCTTGCATCACTTCTACTTTGTAAAAACCTCTCATATGCTAACTTTTTCTCCCTTACTACTCTTTTTTAATCATCATTCCACCAATCGCTCCTCTTCCCTCCCGCACCCACTCGCCTGTAACCACAAACTTCTGCTGAACACTCTAACACTACATTTTTAAATCTACCCCATACATTTTCGACCCCATTGCCTACACTCTCACTAGCCCATCTATCCTCCAATAGTTGTTTATATCTTACCCTAACTGCCTCCTCTTTTAGTTTATAAACCTTCACCTCTCTTTTACTTACTGATTCTATTTTCCTTGTATCCCATCTACCTTTTACTCCCACTGTAGCTATAACTAAAAAGTGATCTGATATATCTGTGGCCCTCTATAAACATGTACATCCTGAAGTCTACTCAACAGTCTTTTATCTACCAATACATAGTCCAACAAACTACTGTCATTACGCCCTACATCATATCTTGTATACTTATTTATCCTCTTTTTCTTAAAATATGTATTACCTATAACTAAACCCCTTTCTATACAAAGTTCAATCAAAGGGCTCCCATGATCATTTACACCTGGCACCCCAAACTTACCTACTACACCCTCTCTGCATGTTTCTCCCACTTTAGCATTTAGGTCCCCTACCACAATTACTCTCTCATTTGGTTCAAAAGTTCCTATACATTCGCTTAACATCTCCCAAAATCTCTCTCTCTCCTCTACACTCCTCTCTTCTCCAGGTGCATACACGCTTATTATGACCCACTTTTCGCATCCGACCCTTATTTTAATCCACATAATCCTTGAATTTACACATTCATATTCCCTCTTTTCCTTCCATAACTGATCCTTCAACATTATTGCTACCCCTTCCTTAGCTCTAACTCTCAGATACTCCTGACTTAATCCCATTTATTTCTCCCCACTGAAACTCGCCTACCCCCTTCAGCTTTGTTTCGCTTAGGGCCAGGACATCCAACTTCTTTTCATTCATAACATCGGCAATCATCTCTTTCTTATCATCCGCACTACATCCACGCACATTCAGACAACCCAGTTTTATAAAGTTTTTCTTCTTCTCGTTTTTAGTAGATTTGTACAGTAGAAGGGGTTACTAGCCCATTGCTCCCGGCATCTTAGTCGCCTCATACGACACGCATGGCTTACGGAGGAAAGATTCTTTTCCACTTCCCCATGGAAGTGGAAATATATATATTCAAAATAAGCAGCCATTTAATGTATAGTTCAGGAAGCATCAAACTCATTCAGTGCAAAGACCGGAGGTTCAAACTATAGTGTAAATACACATTGATAAATTCTAATTTAAACCCACTTCGGAAAAGAACATTGATAAGAGGAGGATAACTTGAGTATGTTCTCTGATTTCAGACCTTCAGGTTAGGTAAGGTGAGGTAAAAATTTACATTAAGTTAGGTTTTAACGTACCAACATGTTTTCATAGAAGAAAGCATGCTGGTACCTCTCATCACTGAGATCGCCAGTTTGGTTTCATTGATTCCTTACACGAATCTAATAATTTCGCGATAATGTAAAATCGTATTTCATTGACGTCTGGGGTTCTTGCAAAAAAAATAAAGTGAATTTGGACACTATCTGAGTCCTGTCCCAAATTATTTATTAGACTGGTCACATATGAGAAGACATTGTTCTTGGTATCCACTAGTGTGTGTGTGTATGGGAGCCAACATTATTTGTGTATGGGGGGAGGCAACATTGTACTCACCTATTTGTGGTTGCAGGGGTCAATTCACACCTGGCTGTTTATGTGTGTGTGTGTGTACTCACTGATTTTGTTTTTTGGGAGTCGAATCCAGGCTCCTGGCTCCACCTGTAAAGCTTCATCAACCAACATTACTGATTTCTGGTCCTCTGAGCCCTATCATATCTACTCTTGAAACTGGTATGACCTCCTGCACCACTTCCACATCCAGTTTATCCTTCTTTCCTACCAACCTGAGACTGAAAATGTACTTTATAATGTATTCCTGTGTCTCATCTGTGTTTTTAATGTCCATCTTTATCCGCGTGTAACTGGTTAATCCCTGTCCTTATCTAGTTCTCAGAATACAATATTTTATACTTAATAATAATGTGACCTTCGCCCTCCTCACCTTCAGGATCGTCAGTGTTACTTCATTTAGTCTCTCCTCTTAATGTACCCCTCTTATCTCTGGGATCAGTCTGGTTGCAAACCTTTTCACCTTGTCAAGCTTATGAACATGCTTAATAGGTGGGGATTGCAAACTGTGGTTGCATTTTCTAAGATGCACGTGGCACATATTGTGTACAGAGTTCAAAGAGATTCTTTGTTGAGGTTCCTGAAGGCTGTTCTGAAATTTGCTAGCCCTGCAGAGGCTTCCGAAGCCATATAGCTTATGTGTTCTTGTGATATGTTCGGTGTGATGCTTACTTTGTAGTTTCTCTTCTCCCAGGTATATTCTGGCTCCACTCTACCTTCCTCTATACCAAATTTCATAATGTTTCATTATGTGTGGACTACACTCCAGCAGCCACTTGCTTAACCACGCTTGCAACGTGTCTAAATCTCAATTTATTTCTTGATCAGTTTCCATGAGTCTCTTAAATAACCTAGATTGATACATGAATTTGCCAACCCACCACCAGATTGTTTACCATTTAGCAGGTTTTTGCTCTCTACCTAAGTTATATATTTTTCTCAAATGTTTTTTCCTGTACTTTTACAACAGTTGACCAGGAAACAGATCTATAGTGTAAATTGTCTTCCCTGTAACTCTGTTTAAATATTGGCACAATGAGTGCCATCTTCCATTTGTCTGCCAAATTTACTTTCTTGTAGCATGATCCTAAAAAGCCGGAGTGGATAGCATGTTTTTTGTGTACGTCTTAAAAGCCACGGTTCTATCTTGAATGGCTCTGTTGTTTTATTCCTTATCATCGGTCTGCAACTTTCTATTTAATTCCTCACACATTGCCTCCTCAACTTCAGTGACTTTGTCGACGTCTTTTATTCTTTGCATCTTGTCTCCATCATTTAGTTTACTTTTTTTACAAACTTGCTTAAAACATTTTGTTATTCCTCGCCCTTGTCTACTGTTTCTTGTTCAAAGTTAGTTTCTTCCTTTCTCTTAACATTTGTATATTAATTTCTGTCCTGCTTGAATCTCTAACTTCTTGAGTGTCCTCCTAGCTCTCCATCACCTTATATTAAACCTTTCTTTATTATTACCACTTATATTTCTCTTTGTAATAAACTGTATAATTTCATTTTCAAATACACTACAGAACTCTTTGTATATATCATGTTTGTCCCTCGTAATATTGCATTTAGTTTATTTAAAATAGTGTTTTAAGCCAATACAATTTTCATTTCTTATAATCTAGTCATTTATGTGTGTTTCTTTTTCATCTCCTGACATATTTAGCTGCATGATCACTCTTTCCAGGTGGATTTAATTGTTGAAAATTTCTTCCTCTGCTCTAGTAAATACTAGGTTTAATATTTTATATTTATGTGTAAAAAAAGTGTTTCATTAGTGACATTTATTTGCTATCCAGCCCAGTTTATTTTTATAGATAAATTATGCCATTACAATAACTTTTTTATTTTCGTGGTCACTTTTCATCAGTAGTTTCTTTAGTACAGTATAAGATGTTATCTCTCATTTACTTTAAGTTTTTTTTTGTCTGACAAGTATTAGTAATTTAAACATTGGTTTGTATACATTAACTACTAAGAGTTTCTCATATTTTTTGTTATCACTAACATTAAAAAAAAATCATGTTTCGTATTGCAATTTCCGTTCCTTGTATTGCCTGTTTTATCAATACTGTTAATCCTGCTTCTTTATTCTTGACTCTTCTTCTCCACACTGAGTAGGTTGCGTCGAATACCTCGTTTATAATATATTTCAATAGGTAAAACAGAGTTGTGGAACACTGCAATAACCTCCCCACGGAAGCTGAGTGACAAATCAATGTAATCTCTTAAGAATTGACAGGACGTACACTTTGGCTACCAGAGACCTGTTTGTAAAGTCCTCTCCACACAGTGGCCACCAGTCTCCTGATGTTTGCTTCACAGCTGATCACAGTATCTACTTAGTGATTAAGACACGTGTGCAACTTACTTTGTTGTTGAAACGTTTCGTCTACACAGTAGGCTTCTTCAGTCAAATACAGAGGTAGCAAGTGTATAAGTGAAATGAAGAGGATGTAATCAGTGCATCAACCTTGGAGAGATAGTATTAGAAGTGAGTCTTAAGACTCCATTCTTATGCTTCATCTTTATATCATTCCAGACCACTGAGCTGAACTCTTCTCCAGACTGAGGGATTGACCCCCCTCAAATACTATCCAAGATTGATGGACTGATTATATCATTTTCATTTTACTACTAAACTTGCTGCCTATGTATTTGACTGAAGAAGCCTTCTGTGTAGGCGAAACGTTTCAACAATTAAAATACCCAGCTGTTGCACATAGTGTCTTAATCATCAACTAGAAACATAACCAGCAACCTAGAAGTAGTAGTAGTACTATTCAATACATTTGTTTCAATGATGTATGGTATGTTTTTCTAGTTTCATGTGGGTAGTGTCCAGATGGAATGTAGAGCTGAGAGAGAGAGAGAGCTTTCTTCTGTACTATCATTGCCTCAACCACCTAGTTAATAGTCCCCAATCAAGGTGGAAGTAGATAGTTCTTGGCAGATAGCTTCTTTGTGAACTCTAAAGTCTTTCCCATGTACTACCATGTTTATATGTTATACTCTCTCTCTCTCTCTCTCTCTCTCTCTCTCTCTCTCTCTCTCTCTCTCTCTCTCTCTTCTCTCTCTCTCTCTCTCTCTCTCTCTCTCTTCTCTCTCTCTCTCTCTCTCTCTCTCTCTCTCTCTCTCTCTCTCTCTCTCTCTCTCTCTCTCTCTCTCTCGCTCTCTCTCTCAATATCATGTGTTATGCCAGAATGTAACTTAGAGGTGATTATTAAAAAACTAGTGAAAGCGCCATCTCACTGCCGCTAGAAAGTCATTCAGAAGTCCACGCGTGAGTTTTAGCGGTGATGGCGGTCACCTATTATGGGTGCTGGGGTCGAGTCTTAGCTCCTGGCCCCGCCTCTCCGCTGGCCTCAAAATAGGTCCACCCCTGGCTTCTGGAGCCCTATCATACCTATTCTTAAAACTATGTATGTATGAATTCTTCCTCTGCCACTTCACTATTTAGGTTATTCCACTTCTTAACAACTCTAAGGCTGAAAAAGTATTTCCTAACATCCTTGTGACTCATCTTGATTTTTAATTTTCATCTGTGCTCTCGAGTACCTGAGACCCGTCTCACGGACTCGCCCTGTCCACACTTGACTATTTTTCCCAGTATTTTGTACGTCCTAATCATATTACTCCTGTTCCTTCTGTTCCATAATCTCGTCAGGTTTAACTCCTCTAGACTCCTCATAGCTCAGAACCCTCAGCTTTGGGACTAGTCTCGTTGCAAACCTTTGCACTTTTTCCAGCTTTTGTATATGCTTTTGAGATGCAAGTTTCATACTGGTGCTGCATACTACAAGATGGGTCTGACATATGCCGTGTAGCAACGGCATATGACCTGGTCTTAGACCGGGCCGCGGGGGCGTTGATCCCCGAAACCCTCTCCAGGTATACTCCAGGTATATCACTGTAGCAACGCCAGTCTGGCGTTGCTACAGTGGCTCTTCTGTTAATGTGCTTACCCTGAGGTTCTTCTCTTTCAGGAAGGTATACAGCCTTTGTACCCCAAGCCTTTACTCTTTAGCCGCGAGTTCAGGCTCCGCCCATACCGTGGTTTGTCTTTCCCTTCCCCGATTGTCTTAACTTTGCATTTGCCGTGGTTAAATTCTAATAAGCAGTTGTCAGACCAATCCTGCAGCTTGTCCAGATCCATGTGTAGTCTTTCCTGTCTTTTTTCCTCATTAGTTTCACGTCATCTGACAACAGGAACACCTCTTACTTAATAATAATAATAATATATATTTACTACAAGTACATGTACAAGGTATACAGGCCTAGTTGACATCAATGACATACTACTATATAGAAAGCCGCTTGTTATGCAGAGCATTTCGGCCAAATTAGGTCAGTTTTGTCCCAGGATGCGACCCACACCAGTCTACTAACACCCAGGTACTCATTTTACTGATGGGTGAACATAGACAACCGGTGTAAGGAAACACGCCCAATGTTTCCACCCCCTTCGCCGTGTGAAGCTAGAGCTTTTGCCACCAGGCCACTTATGTACACAAGAAACAGTGCACTCCACATATTCTGACATCCTTCCAGATAATAACTTGCTGTTTCCTATCTGTTAAGTATTCCTTGGTGTAATGTAGTGCTCTTTCTGTTATCACGTCTGCTCCTCTAACTTTTATCCCAGTCTCTTATGAGATTACTGTACCGAACGTCTTGTTACAGTACAAAAATATTCAGTCAAGAGGTACTGCCAAACTTTCGTTACTTTGCCATAGAACTAGAAGAGATCTGTGAGACAGATTTATCATCTCTAAAACCATGTTGGCTTTTATTTATGAATCTGTTCCTTTCTGTGTGCTCGACTATTTTTAAAATCTTCTTCACAACCTTTATATAATTTACATGTCAGTGACATTGGCCTGTAGTTTAACGCTACCTGTCTGCTTTCTTAACTATCGGGACTACGTTCACTGTTTTCCAGACCTTTAGCAGCTGTTCTGTGTTAGTTGACCTGCTGAAGATCGCTGTTAGTGGTTCATACAATTTTTCTGCTTCCCTCTCTCAGAATCTACATAGAGATGTTGTCTGGTCATATTGCCTTACAGGCAGCTAGTTCAGTCAATAAAAAAACAAACCATACCACGGGTGGGGTTCGAACCCGCGGTCAGAGTCTCAGAACTCCAGACCGTCGAACCGCGGGTTCGAACCCCACCCGTGGTATGGTTTGTTTACAATCGTGTCATTACGATTTCGTGATTCAGTCAATAATGTCTTCACTCCCATTGAGTGCACTATGTCCAGTACTCGTTGGTGCATTGTCTCTCTCTTTGACTCAAGCAATGTTTCTGATTCCATTAAGAATACCTCCCTAAATCTTTTCTTCAGCTCTTCGAAAAATTTCTTGGCACTCTTAGTGAGCTCCCCTCTTTCCTTCTTCAGCTTTATCATCTGGTGCTTCACGGTTGTCTTCCTCCTGATGTGGTTGTATAGTAACTTTGGCTCGGATTTGGCTTTCAGTGCAGCCTCTACTACCCATGCGTGTTCATTTCTAGCTCTTCTGCTCACTTTCCTGTTCTTTGGCAGTCTTTGCTTTTTATATTTCTTCCACGCTCTTGTGCTATTTGCTTTTACCTCCATTCACCTCTGGGACAGGGAGTGTTGTGGTGGCGGTTCTGGTGGTTGCGGTGGGTAGATGTGTGGTGGTGGGTAGGCTGGTGGATGTGTGGTGGTGGGTAGGCTGGTGGATGTGTGGTGGTGGGTAGGCTGGTGGATGTGTGGTGGTGGTGGGTAGGCTGGTGGATGTGTGGTGGTGGTGTTGTGGTGGGTAGGCTGGTGGATGTGTGGTGGTGGGTAGGCTGGTGGATGTGTGGTAGTGGTGGGTAGGCTGGTGGATGTGTGGTGGTGGTGGGTAGGCTGGTGGATGTGTGGTGGTGGTGTTGTGGTGGGTAGGCTGGTGGATGTGTGGTGGTGGGTAGGCTGGTGGATGTGTGGTGGTGGTGGGTAGGCTGGTGGATGTGTGGTGGTGGTGTTGTGGTGGGTAGGCTGGTGGATGTGTTGTGGTGGGTAGGCTGGTGGATGTGTGGTGGTGGTGTTGTAGTGGTGACAGTGGCGATGTGTAGGAACCCTGGTGGAGTGGAGGGTATCATGCACCTCAGTAACTCTGGTGTGTATTAATGTAAAAAATTATATAGCTCCACGTGTTTATACTACCAGGTGTTTATACCACAGTTGCTTATATTCCCAACTGTTTATATAGCAGGTGCTTATACTACCAGGTGTTCATAGCACAGGTGTTTATATTCCCAGGTGTTTATATTCCCAGGTGTTTATATCTCAGGTGTTTATACTCTCAGGTGTTCATACCACAAGTGTTTACACCCCAGGTATTTATAATCCCAGGTGTCTATACACCAGGTGTTCATACATCAAAGGTGTTTAAATCCTCATCAAACATGTGTTGATGAGGTGTTGTCACTACACATAATTAACCTTCAACTTTCCACATGATTCACACTCAGTCTTCTCGTGGAGACATAATTCTTCTTTAAGGTTGATAGATTGATCACATTGTCTTTACCTCGCCATTGTTTCTGCTTTCTCCTTATTGAGTCACCTCTGTCTTTCACTGAAGAAGTTTATTGTGTAGGCGAACCTTCAATATACACACCCACACCCACACACACACACACCCACACCCACACACACCCACACACACCCACACACACCCACACCCACACCCACACACACCCACACACACCCACACACACCCACACCCACACACATCAACCAGATAACTGCGGCAGCATATGGGCGACTGGCAAACCTAAGATTAGCGTTCCGTTACCTTAACAAGGAATCGTTCAAGACACTGTATACCGTGTACGTCAGGCCCATACTAGAATATGCAGCACCAGTCTGGAACCCACACCTGGTCAAGCACGTAAAGAAACTAGAGAAAGTGCAAAGGTTTGCGACAAGGTTAGTTCCACAACTCAGGGGTCTGTCTTATGAAGAAAGGTTGAGGGAAATAGGACTAACAACACTGGAGGAAAGAAGGGTCAGAGGAGACATGATAACGACATACAAAATACTGCGGGGAATTGACAAGATAGACAGTGATAGGATGTTCCAGAGAGGGAACACGGAAACAAGGGGACACAACTGGAAGCTGAAGACTCAGATGAGTCAAAGGGATGTTAGGAAGCATTTCTTCAGCCACAGAGTAGTCAGGAAGTGGAATAGTCTAGAGAAAGATATAGTGGAGGCAGGAACCATACATAGTTTTAAGACGAGGTATGATAAAGCTCATGGAGCAGGGAGAGCAGAGACCCAGTAGCAGACAGCGAAGAGGCGGGGCCAGGAGCTGAGTCTCGACCCCTGCAACCACAATTAGGTGAGTACACGAGCGGCGTACAGCAGTGGTCAGTCCTAGGACCAGTGTTATTCTTGGTATATGTAAATGACATGACGGACGGGATAGACTCAGAAGTGTCTCTGTTCGCAGATGATGTGAAATTAATGAGGAGAATCACATCGGAGGAGGACCAAGCAGGACTTCAAACAGACCTGGACAAGCTTGACATCTGGTCTAGCAACTGGCTTCTCGAATTCAATCCCACCAAATGCAAAGTCATGAAGATCGGAGAAGGGCAAAGAAGACCGCTGACAGAGTACAATCTAGGCGGACAAAGGCTACAAACCTCGGCAAAGGAGAAAGACCTTGGGGTGAGTATAACGCCAAGCACGTCTCCGGAGGCACACATCAACCAGATAACTGCGGCAGCATATGGGCGACTGGCAAACCTAAGATTAGCGTTCCGTTAACTTAACAAGGAATCGTTCAAGGCACTGTAAACCGTGTACATCAGGCCCATACTAGAATATGCAGCACCAGTCTGGAACCCACACCTGGTCAAGCACGTAAAGAAACTAGAGAAAGTGCAAAGGTTTGCGACAAGGTTAGTTCCACAACTCAGGGGTCTGTCCTATGAAGAAAGGTTGAGGGAAATAGGACTAACAACACTGGAGGAAAGAAGGGTCAGAGGAGACATGATAACGACATACAAAATACTGCGGGGAATCGACAAGGTAGACAGTGACAGGATGTTCCAGAGAGGGAACACAGAAACAAGGGGACACAACTGGAAGCTGAAGACTCAGATGAGTCAAAGGGATGTTAGGAAGCATTTCTTCAGCCACAGAGTAGTCAGGAAGTGGAATAGTCTAGAGAAAGATATAGTGGAGGCAGGAACCATACATAGTTTTAAGACGAGGTATGATAAATCTCATGGAGCAGGGAGAGCAGAGACCCAGTAGCGGACAGCGAAGAGGCGGGGCCAGGAGCTGAGTCTCGACCCCTGCAACCACAATTAGGTGAGTACACCACACACACCCCACACACACCCACCCACCCACACCCACACCCACCCACACATACACACACACAAAACAGGTGTGCACACAAACTCGTATGCCCACAAGCAAGTGCACACAACAAGCACACAACAAGCACACAACAAGCACACAACAAGCACACAACAAGCACACAACAAGCACACAACAAGCACACAACAAGCACACAACAAGCACACAACAAGCACACAACAAGCACACAACAAGCACACAACAAGCACACAACAAGCACACGCACATTCTTAACATACCACGAGGTGATGACCAGCACAAATATAATACAGTGACGCAATAAGTAACAAAAACACCTTTGTGAGTGGTGGGGAGGATGGGGAGTGCTGGGGAGGATGGGGAGCGGTGGTAAAATATGGGTAGTGATAGTGAAGGATGGGGAGTGGTGGGAAGGATGGGGAGTTTTGGTGAAGGATGGGTAGTAGGGGAGGATGGAGAGTGGTGGGGAGAATGTTGAATAGTGGTGAATGATGGGGAGTGATGGTGAAAGATGGGGAGTGGTTGGAAGGATGTGGTGGTGAAGGATGGAGGTGTGGCGGGGAGGATGGGGAGTGGTGGTGAACGATGGGGAGTGGTGGGGAGGAAAAGGAGTAGCGGGGAAGAATGAGGAGTGGTGGGGAGGATGACTGGTGGTGAAGGATGGGGGAGTGGTGGGGAGGATGAGTGGTGGTGAAGGATGGAGGAGTGGTGGGGAAGATGGGGAGTGGTGGGTAAAGGATGGGTAGTGATAGTGAAGGATGTAAGTGGTGGGGACGAAAAGGAGTGGCGATGAAGGATGGCAAGTGGTGGGGAGGATGAATGGTGGTGATGGATGGGGAGTGGTAAGGAGGATGAGTGTTGGTGAAAGATGGGTAGTAGGGTAGGATGGGAAGTGGTGAAGGATGGGGAATAGTGAAGGATGGGGAGTGATGGCGAAGGATGCGGAGTGACGGTGGAGGATGGAGAGTATTGGGGAGGAAAAGGAGTGGTGAAGGATGGGGAGTAGTGGGAAAGATGAGTGGTGGTAAAGGATGGGGAGTGGTGGGGAGGATGAGTGATGGTGAAGGTTGGGGGGTGGTGAAGAGGATGATGAGTGGTGGTGAAGGAGGGGAAGTGGTGGAAGGATGGGGAGTAGTGAGGGAGGATGGAGAGTGGTGGGGAGAATGGGGAATAGTGGTGAAGGATGGGGAGTGATGGTGAAGGATACCTGGAGAGGGTTCCGGGGGTCAACGCCCCCGCGGCCCGATCTGTGACCAGACCTCATGGTGGATCAGGGCCTGATCAACCAGGTTGTTACTGTTGGCCACACGCAACCCGACGTACGAACCACAGCCCGGCTGGTCAGGTACTGACTTTAGGTGCCTGTCCAGTGCCTTCTTGAAGACAGCCAGGGGTCTATTGATAATTCCCCTTATGTATGCTGGAAAGCAGTTGAACAGTCTTGGGCCCCTGACACTTATTGTGCTGTCTCTTATCATGATGGTGGCATCCCTGCTTTTCATTGGGGGATGTTGCATCGTCTGCCGAGTCTTTTGCTTTCATAGGGAGTGATTTTCGTGTGCAAGTTTGGTACTAATCCCTCTGGGATTTTCCAGGTGTATATTATCATGTATCTCTCCCGCCTGCGTTCTAGGGAGTACAGGTTTAAGAACTTCAAGCGTTCCCAGTAATTGAGGTGTTTTAGTGCAGTTATGTGTGCCGTGAAGGTTCTCAGTACATTTTCTAGGTCAGCAATTTCACCTGCCTTGAAAGGTGCTGCTAGTGTGCAGCAATATTCTAGTCTAGATAGAACAAGCAACCTGAAGAGTGTCATCATTGGCTTGGCATCCCCAGTTTTGAAGGTTCTCATTATCCATCCTGTCATTTTTCTAGCAGATACGATTGATACAATTTTATGGTCTTTGAAGGTGAGATCTTCTGACATGTTCACTCCCAGGTCTTTTACATTAGTTTTTCGCTCTATTGTGTGGTTGGAATTTGTTTTATACTCCGATGTAGTTTTAATTTCCTCACGTTTTCCATATCAGAGTAATTGAAATTTCTCATCATTGAATTTCATATTGTTTTCTGCGGCCCATTTAAAGATTTGGTTTATGTCTGCCTGGAGTCTTGCAGTGTCTTCAATGGAGGACACTATCATGCAAATTCGGGTGTCATCTGCAAAGGAAGACACGGTGCTGCGGCTTGTATCCCTGTCTATGTCAGATATGAGAATGAGGAACAAGATGGGAGTGAGTACTGTGCCTTGTGGAACAGAGCTTTTCACAGTAGCTGCCTCAGACTTTACTCTGTTTACTACTACTCTTTGTGTTCTATTTGTTAGGAAATTATAGATCCATCTATCAACTTTTCCTGTTATTCCTTTATCACGCATTTTGTGTGCTATTACACCATGGTCACACTTGTCAAAGGCTTTTGCAAAGTCTGTGTATATTACATCTGCATTTTGTTTGTCTTCTAGAGCATCCAGAACCTTGTCATAGTGGTCCAATAGCTGGGACAGACAGGACCTACCTGCTCTAAACCCATGCTGCCCTGGGTTGTGTAATTGATGGGTATCTAGATGGGTGGCGATCCTGCTTCTTAGAACCCTTTCAAAGATTTTTATGATATGGGACGTTGGCGCTATTGGTCTATAGTTCTTTTTTATTGCTTTACTGCCCCCTTTGTGGAGTGGGGCTATGTCTGTTGTTTTTAGTAACTGCGGGACGACCCCAGTGTCCATGCTCCCTCTCCATAGGATGTTAAAAGCACGTGATAACCCCTATCACGTGCAATTTTTGATGAACACGGAGTTCCATAAGTCTGGGGCCTGGGGCGGAGTGCATGGGCATGTCATTTATCACCTTTTCGAAGTCATTTGGCGTCAGGATAATATCAGATAGGTTTGTGTCTACCAAATTCTTTGGCTCTCATTAAAAAATCATTTAGGTCTTCGACTCTCAGTCTGGTTAGAGGCTCGCTAAAAAACGAGTCATCCTGGGACTTGAGTAACCCACTCATTTCTTTGCTGTCATTTGTGTAGGACCCATCCCGTTTAAGTAGGGGCCCAATACTGGATGTTGTCGACTTTGATTTGGCGTAAGACAAGAAATACTTTGGGATGGGGAGTGGTGGTGAAGGATGGAGTAATGACCTGTGGGGAGGGTGGTGGGTAAGGATGGGGTAGTGAGCTGTGGGAAGGGGATGGGGTAGTGAACTGTGGGAAGGATGGGGTAGTGAGCTGTGGGGAAGGATGGGGTAGTAAGCTTTGGGGAAGGATGGGGTAGTGAGCTGTGGGGAGGGGATGGGGTAGTGAACTGTGGGAAGGATGGGGTAGTGAGCTGTGGGGAGGGGAGGGAGTAGTGAGCTGTGGGGAGGGGAGGGAGTAGTGAGCTGTGGGGAGGGGAGGGAGTAGTGACCTGTGGGGAAGGATGGGGTAGTGAATTGTGGGGAGGGGATGGGGTATTGAGTGATGGGGAAGGAGGGGTACCCACTCTCTTAGCTCCGGTAGAAAGTACAAACACCTCCATCATGTCTCCTTCAAGAACACTAATATATTACTCCTTACGGAGATGATATTCACAGTTGTCTGTTATGTTCACTTGAATTCATCAATTATATTTTTAATGTGTGAGATATGGTTTATATATTTTAATGTATGAGTTGAAGGTAAGTGGAAGCCAGAGTCAGGGAGGAGGTTTGAGACGCGGCATGTAGTGTCCTTGCCCAGGGCGGTGCCATGACGTCATCACAACACAGGTGAGAGAGAATGGGCACTGTCAGTGGTGTTGGCACTGTCAGTGGTGGTATTGGCACTGTCAGTGGTGGTGTTGGTACTGTCATTGGTGTTGGCACTGTCAGTGGTGATGTTGGCACTGTCACTGGTGGTGTTGTCCCCTTCAGTGGTGTTGGCACTGTCAGTGGTGGTGTCACCGTCAGTGGTGTTGGCACTGTCAGTGATGTCACCGTCAGTGGTGTTGGCACTGACGTTGGTGGAGTTGGCACCCGCAGTTGTGGTCAGTCCCTCATCCTGGAGAGGAGTTCAGTTCCAAAGTCTGGAACATTAAACTATTCTCCAGGTTAAGGGACTGACCACCTCAAAACACCTACTTTCAAGACTGAATGACTGATCACATCATCTGTTTCGTATGTATTCGACTGAAAAAACCTACTGTGTAGGTGAAACATTTCAACAATAAAGATACCCAGGTGGTGTACATGTGTCTGACTCATCTACTTCTCAGTATTGTAAAAAAATTTCATAATTATGCAAGAACAAGTGAGCTCGAGGTAAAGGTCAGGTTTCCACTGGCCTTGCCAGGGGTTGAGACAGGCTCCATCATTTCCTACTTGTATATATAATTTGTTCAAAATATGTACACCCTGTTAGTAAAGGGCTCTAGATCCAAGGAGTTGGAGCTAGTCTCCCTTGAATATGATTACCTTAAGGTTCGCTAGTTTGAGGCCTGTTAGAAGAGGCATTCTCAAGTATTTATTGTTTAACAATTCATTTAAATATAAATTTTTGCACCTTAACAGTTTAAATTTGCAGTGTCAGTCTTCTCATGGAATGCATCAACGTTAATAGTTTGAACCCATTAACATAATTCAGTCTTCAGTTATTGAATGTCACTATTTATATCATAACATTTTGAAATTGGGACTTATGCAGCCCGTTAAGAAGGTGAACTTTGCATTCTGGAAAACACTCCAGGGCTGGAAATTTGTAGCTTATCAGAAGAGGCATTCTCCATTCTCCGTAAGATGCACCAGCCATTCTGAAGACCTAGACCGAAATATTTTTAACGGGAATCAAAATTCCACATTATTTTACACAAAATTAACAGATGTGCACTTTAGTTTCACTCTGTGCTGTCTTCAGATTATGGTGTTTTTTGGAAGTTATTATAATCATTCCAGGAGGCTGGGAAACCATTCAGTTGTTTATTGACTCTTTCCCAAGTTACTGAACATCAGTGTTGAAATTTTTAAGTCTATCGGATGAGGCTTCATGTTACTAGCGAAGTAAAAACGAAAAGTTGGAGGAAGATGGAAAAATTCTTTCAGTCGCTTAAAAGTCCCCATTCAGCGATAAATAATAATAATAACAATATATGTATGTATTTTTTGTGTCTTATAAACACGTGGGATAACAGGTGTATCTTGCATACAATCTTTGATGGTTTTCATCAGCAAACTTATAACTTAATGTTCAGGAAAAGTATTAAGTAATAACATTGTGTACCCCAAGGAAATTAATGTATTTCAAGTAACTTGACGCTGGATTGTGTTGTGATGGCGCCTGGATACACACTTCACAGTCACAATGATGGCGCCTGGATACACACTTCGCAGTCACAATGATGGCGCCTGGATACACACTTCACAGTCACAATGATGGCGCCTGGATACACACTTCGCAGTCACAATGATGGCGCCTGGATACACACTTCGCAGTCACAATGATGGCGCCTGGATACACACTTCGCAGTCACAATGATGGCGCCTGGATACACACTTCACAGTCACAATGATGGCGCCTGGATACACACTTCGCAGTCACAATGATGGCGCCTGGATACACACTTCGCAGTCACAATGATGGCGCCTGGATACACACTTCGCAGTCACAATGATGGCGCCTGGATACACACTTCGCAGTCACAATGATGGCGCCTGGATACACACTTCGCAGTCACAATGATGGCGCCTGGATACACACTTCGCAGTCACAATGATGGCGCCTGGATACACACTTCGCAGTCACAATGATGGCGCCTGGATACACACTTCACAGTCACAATGATGGCGCCTGGATACACACTTCGCAGTCACAATGATGGCGCCTGGATACACACTTCGCAGTCACAATGATGGCTGATAAAAAAAAAAAAAAAAATTGCCAAGCGTTTGCGTTTACAGTAAATAGTTATTTTATGTTGAATTACCTTTGATTATTTAATTATACGTTTAACTAGGAAGGGTAATCTAGCACGCTAAATTTTATACCTATAACTAGGAAGGGTAATCCACATCACCATATTTTGTGCTAGGGACTACGTATACCGTCTATTTTCCAAATTAAAGTATAACTTTCATTTGAAGAACGCTGTGTCCTGGTAGATCACTGGGCGTTCTAGGCAATTGAGATAAATACAGAGTACGTATAAGAAAGTGTATAGTATCAGCAGGCCAACGAGAGTGAACTGCTGGTACTTCAACTTTCTTAGTGAAAGTATTAATGATAGCATGGCGAGAACACTGTGTGGGTACAGGAAATAATGTGTCACTGAGGTATGGCACCAGTTTCCCTTCTCAGAAACTTGAGCGTCGTCAACGAGGTCGTTGGGTAAAAAGTGAGTATCAGTGTTGTAGTCCTAACTAAATGGCTGCCACTTAACTATCTTAATTCTGGATGACCACTTTACTATCTTACTTCTGGATGACCACTTTACTATCTTACTTCTGGATGACCACTTTACTATCTTACTTCTGGATGACCACTTTACTATCTTACTTCTTGATGACCACTTTACTATCTTACTTCTGGATGACCACTTTACTATCTTACTTCTGGATGACCACTTTACTATCTTCTGATGACCACTTTACTATCTTACTTCTGGATGACCACTTACTATCTTATTCTGATGACCACTTACTATCTTACTTCTGGATGACCACTTTACTATCTTACTCTGGATGACCACTTTACTATCTTCTGATGACCACTTTACTATCTTACTCTGGTGACCACTTTACTATCTTACTTCTGGATGACCACTTACTATTTACTGGATGACCACTTTACTATCTTACTTCTGGATGACCACTTTACTATCTTACTTGGATGACCACTTTACTATCTTCTGGATGACCACTTACTATCTTATTCTGGATGACCACTTTACTATCTTACTTTGATGACCACTTTACTATCTTATGGATGACACTTACTATCTTTGTATGAAGACCACTTACTATCTTACTTGGATGACCACTTTACTACTTTGTGACCACTTTACTATCTTACTTGATGACCACTTTACTATCTTCTTCTGATGACCACTTACTATCTTACTCTAGACCACTTACTATCTTCTTCTGGATGACCACTTTACTATCTACTTGATGACCACTTTACTATCTTACTTCTATGACCACTTTACTTCTTACTTCTGGATGACCACTTTACTATCTTACTTCTGATGACCACTTTACTATCTTACTTCTGATGACCACTTTACTATCTTCTGATGACCATTTATATCTTACTTGATGACCACTTTACTATTTACTTGATGACCACTTTACTATCTTACTCTGATGACCACTTTACTATCTTACTTTGGATGACCACTTTACTATCTTACTTGATACCACTTTACTATTCTTCTGATGACACTTTACTATCTTACTCTGATGACCACTTACTATCTTATTCTGATGACCACTTTACTATCTCTTCTGATGACCACTTTACTATCTTATCTGGATGACCACTTTACTATCTTCTGATGACCACTTACTATCTTACTTCTGGTGACCACTTACTATCTTCTGATGACCACTTTACTATTTACTTGATGACCACTTACTATCTTACTTCTGGATGACCACTTTACTATCTTACTTGGATGACCACTTTACTATCTTACTGATGACCACTTTACTATCTTACTGATGACCACTTTACTATCTTACTTCTGGATGACCACTTTACTATCTTACTCTGGATGACACTTACTATCTTACTTTGAGACCACTTTACTATCTTACTTGATGACCACTTTCTATCTTACTTGTGACCACTTTACATTCTGATGACCACTTTACTATCTTACTCTGATGACCACTTACTATCTTACTTTGATGACCACTTTACTATCTTACTGGATGACCACTTTCTATCTTCTGATGACCACTTTACATCTTACTTGGATGACCACTTTACTATCTTCTGATGACCACTTTACTATCTTACTTCTGGATGACCACTTTACTATCTTCTTCTGATGACCACTTACTATCTTACTTGAACCACTTTACTATCTTTCTTCGGATGACCACTTTACTATTTACTTCTGATGACCACTTACTATCTTACTTTGGATGACCACTTACTATCTTACTCTGAGACCACTTTACTATCTTACTTGATGACCACTTTACTATCTTACTTGGATGACCACTTTACTATCTTCTGATGACCATTTACTATCTTACTCTGGTGACCACTTTACTATCTTCTTGGATGACCACTTTACTATCTTACTTGGATGACCACTTACTATCTTACTCTGGATGACCACTTTACTATCTTACTTGGATGACCACTTTACTATCTTCTGATGACCACTTTCTATCTTACTTTGGATGACCACTTTACTATCTATTCTGGATGACCACTTACTATCTTACTTGATGACCACTTACTATCTTACTTCTGATGACCACTTTACTATCTTCTGATGACCACTTTACTATCTTACTTCTGGTGACCACTTTACTATCTTACTTGGATGACCACTTACTATTTTACTGGATGACCACTTACATCTTACTTGGATGACCACTTTACTATCTTCTTTGATGACCACTTACTATCTTACTTCTGATGACCACTTACTATCTTACTTCTGGATGACCACTTTACTATCTTACTTCTGGATGACCACTTTACTATCTTACTCTGGATGACTACTTTACTATCTTACTTCTGGAAGACCACTTTACTATCTTACTTCTGGATGACCACTTTACTATCTTACTTTGTGACCACTTTACTATCTTACTTTTGATGACCACTTTACTATCTTACTTCTGATGACCACTTTACTATCTTACTTCTGGATGACCACTTTACTATCTTACTCTGGATGACCACTTTACTATCTTACTTCTGGATGACCACTTTACTATCTTACTTCTTGCTGACCACTTTACTATCTTACTTCTGGATGACCACTTTACTATCTTACTTCTGGATGACCACTTTACTATCTTACTTCTGGATGACCACTTTACTATCTTACTTCTGGATGACCACTTTACTATCTTACTTCTGGATGACCACTTTACTATATTACTTCTGGATGACCACTTTACTATCTTACTTCTGGATGACCACTTTACTATCTTACTTCTGGATGACCACTTTACTATCTTACTTCTTGATGACCACTTTACTATCTTACTTCTGGATGACCACTTTACTATCTTACTTCTGGATGACCACTTTACTATCTTCTGGATGACCACTTTACTATCTTCTGGATGACCACTTTACTATCTTCTGGCTGACCACTTTACTATCTTACTTCTGGATGACCACTTTACTATCTTACTTCTGGATGACCACTTTACTATCTTCTGATGACCACTTTACTATCTTACTTCTGGATGACCACTTTACTATCTTACTTCTGGATGACCACTTTACTATCTTACTTCTGGATGACCACTTTACTATCTTACTTCTGGATGACCACTTTACTATCTTACTTCTGGATGACCACTTTACTATCTTACTTCTGATGACCACTTACTTCTACTATCCCTTTACTTCTGGATGACCACTTTACTATCTTACTCTGGATGACCACTTTACTATCTTCTTCTGGATGACCACTTTACTATCTTACTTCTGGATGACCACTTTACTATCTTACTTCTGGATGACCACTTTACTATCTTACTTCTGGATGACCACTTTACTATCTTCTGGATGACCACTTTACTATCTTACTTCTGGATGACCACTTTACTATCTTACTTCTGGATGACCACTTTACTATCTTACTTCTGGATGACCACTTTACTATCTTACTTCTGGATGACCACTTTACTATCTTACTTCTGGATGACCACTTTACTATCTTACTTCTGGATGACCACTTTACTATCTTACTTCTGATGACCACTTTCTTACTTATCTTTATCTTCTGATGACCACTTTACTATCTTACTTCTGGATGACCACTTTACTATCTTACTTGGATGACCACTTTACTATCTTACTTCTGGATGACCTTCTACTTTTACTTCATCTTACTTCTTGATGACCACTTTACTATCTTTACTTTCTGATGACCACTTTACTATCTTCTGGATGACCACTTTACTATCTTACTTCTGGTGACCACTTTACTATCTTCCTGGGTGACCACTTTACTATCTTACTTCTGCTGACCACTTTACTATCTTCTTCTGATGACCACTTTACTATCTTCTTCTGGATGACCACTTTACTATCTTTTCTTCTGGATGACCACTTTACTATCTTACTTCTGGATGACCACTTTACTATCTTCTTCTGGATGACCACTTTACTATCTTACTTCTGGATGACCACTTTACTATCTTACTTCTGGATGACCACTTTACTATCTTACTTCTGGATGACCACTTTACTATCTTACTTCTGGATGACCACTTTACTATCTTACTTCTGGATGACCACTTTACTATCTTACTCTGGGTGACCACTTTACTATCTTACTTCTGGATGACCACTTTACTATCTTACTTCTGGATGACACCACTTTTACTATCTACTTACTGGATGACCACTTTACTATCTTACTTCTGGATGACCACTTTACTATCTTACTTCTGGTGACCACTTTACTATCTTACTTCTGGATGACCACTTTACTATCTTACTTCTTGACCTAAGACCACTTATATTGCTATACTTACTCTGGATGACCACTTTACTATCTTACTTCTGGATGACCACTTTACTATCTTACTTATGGATGACCACTTTACTATCTTACTTCTGGATGACCACTTTACTATCTTCTGGATGACCACTTTACTATCTTACTTCTGGATGACCACTTTACTATCTTACTTCTGGATGACCACTTTACTATCTTCTTAATGACCACTTTACTATCTTCTTTGGTCAAGTTTAGGATACACATCACTTGCAAGATAATCCATTTTTCCGTCTTCCTTGTCTTCCCTCTCATTGTTATCTTCCTTGTCTTCCCTCTCATTGTTATCTTCCTTGTCTTCCCTCTCATTGTTATCTTCCTTGTCTTCCCTCTTATTGTTATCTTCCTTGTCTTCCCTCTCATTGTTATCTTCCTTGTCTTCCCTCTCATTGTTATCTTCCTTGTCTTCCTCTCATTGTTATCTTCCTTGTCTTCCTCTCTCATTGTTATCTTCCTTGTCTTCCTCTCATTGTTATCTTCCTTGTCTTCCCTATCATTGTTATCTTCCTTGTCTTCCCTCTCATTGTTATCTTCCTTGTCTTCCCTCTCATTGTTATCTTCCTTGTCTTCCCTCTCATTGTTATCTTCCTTGTCTTCCCTCTCTCTCATTGTTATCTTCCTTGGCTTCTCTCTCATTGTTATCTTCCTTGTCTTCCCTCTCTCTCATTGTTATCTTCCTTGTCTTCTCTCTCATTGTTATCTTCCTTGTCTTCTCTCTCATTGTTATCTTCCTTGTCTTCCCTATCTCTCATTGTTATCTTCCTTGTCTTCCCTCTCTCTCATTGTTATCTTCCTTGTCTTCCCTCTCTCTCATTGTTATCTTCCTTGTCTTCCCTCTCATTGTTATCTTCCTTGGCTTCCCTCTCTCTCATTGTTATCTTCCTTGTCTTCTCTCTCATTGTTATCTTCCTTGTCTTCCCTCTCTCTCATTGTTATCTTCCTTGTCTTCCCTCTCATTGTTATTCTCCTTTCTCACTCATTATTAATTTAGTCTCTCGTTGTTGTCCCTCTCCATCGTTGACTTCCATCCTCTTTATCGTTGTCTTCCATCCTCTCTATAGTTGTCTTCCATCCTCTCTATCGTTGTCTTCCATCTTCTCTATCGTTGTCTTCCATCCTCTCTATATTTGTCTTCCATCCTCTCTATCGTTGTCTTCCATCCTCTCTATCGTTGTCTTCCATCCTCTCTATAGTTGTCTTCCATCCTCTCTATCGTTGTCTTCCATCCTCTCTATCGTTGTCTTCCATCCTCTCTATCGTTGTCTTCCATCCTCTCTATCGTTCTCTTCCATCCTCTTTATAGTTGTCTTCCATCCTCTCTATCGTTGTCTTCCATCCTCTCTATCGTTGTCTTCCATCCTCTCTATAGTTGTCTTCCATCCTCTCTATCGTTGTCTTCCATCCTCTCTATCGTTGTCTTCCATCCTCTCTATCGTTGTCTTCCATCCTCTCTATAGTTGTCTTCCATCCTCTCTATCGTTGTCTTCCATCCTCTCTATCGTTGTCTTCCATCCTCTCTATCGTTGTCTTCCATCCTCTCTATCGTTGTCTTCCATCCTCTCTATCGTTGTCTTCCATCCTCTCTATCGTTGTCTTCCATCCTCTCTATAGTTGTCTTCCATCCTCTCTATCGTTGTCTTCCATCCTCTCTATCGTTGTCTTCCATCCTCTCTATCGTTGTCTTCCATCCTTGCACATGTAGTATCTAATTTATCAACTTGTCGGTTCTCTGAACCATTTATCTACAAGTGGCAGAGTGTTGGCACACTCATCTACAAGTGGCAGGGATGAACCAGTGTTGGCACACTCGTCTACAAGTGGCAGGGATGAACTAGTGTTGGCACACTCGTCTACAAGTAGCAGGGATGTACCAGTGTTGGCACAATCGTCTACAAGCGACAGGGATGTACCAGTGTTGGGACACTCGTCTACAAGTGGTAGAGTGTTGGTACAATCGTCTACAAGTGACGGGGATGTACCAGTGTTGGCACAATCGTCTACAAGTGACGGGGATGTACCAGTGTTGGCACAATCGTCTACAAGTGACGGGGATGTACCAGTGTTGGCACAATCGTCTACAAGTGACGGGGATGTACCAGTGTTGGCACAATCATCTGCAAGTGGCAGGGATGTAGCAGTGTTGGCACAGTCATATACAAGTGGCAGGGATGTAGCAGTGTTGGCACAAAAAATGCGGCACCCACATGACAACAGGAGGGTGCAACTCCCTTTCCTGTAACTTATTTCACCCCGAAGTATGTCACTCGTCACTCTATGAAAGAAAATGGTACTTCGTATACTGCCAGGCACATCATCTAAAGGGGACAAGAAGACACACCAGCCGGACTATGGGAAACAAAAGAGGGGAGCCATAACCTCTCCAGAGAAGGAGGTTTTTTAGTGCCAGGAAGGAAAAAAGACTGGCGAAATGACGGAAATCTTACACCAACTGAAAACACTTATAGAGCAGAGGCACAGAACAACAGATATTAAAGCCAGCAAATAACCCCCTTCCCCTAAATTCCATCAATATAACGATATTTATTTTTGCAAAAATACAGGGTCTAAAGCCGTCAACAAGCAACAAAATTCCTTACATCAAGGGACTGCTCACGGACGCAAATGCAATGTTTGCAGCATTCACAGAGACCCACATAAAGAATCATTATGACAACGAAATATGAATCCCAGGTTATAACCTATTCAGATGCGACAGACTAAACAGGCAACAACGAGGGGTTGGCTTGTACATCACAGAGTCACTCATTTGCTCAGAACTACTAAACACCTCAAATGATGTAGTTGAAGTTTTGGCAGTAAAGACTGAAAACCAAAACCTTGTCATTGTGGTTGTATACAAGCATCCGGATGCAACTTCCCAGAAATTCCAGGAACAGCTTTTGAAAATTGACCGTCTGGAAAATCTCCCAACTCCTGCCCCAAGCATCTTGCTACTGGGAGATTTCAATAAATGACATGCGCATGCCCTCCGCCCCTGGCCCAGACTCATGGAACTCCGAATTAATCAAGAACTGTAAGAAGCCCCTGTCACGTACCTTCAGCATTCTATGGAGAGGGAGCATGGACACGGGTCATCCCACACACACTAAAAACAACAGACATAGCCCGACTCTACAAAGGTGGCAATAAAGCAATTGCAAATAACTACAGAAAGATAGCACTAACATCCCATTTCATTAAAATCTGAAAGGGTTCTAAGAAGCATGATCGCCAACCACCTAGATACCCATCACTTACACAACCCAGGGCAACACGGGTTTAGAGCAGATCGCTCCTGCCTGTCCCAGCTACTGGACCACTATGACAAGGTCCTGGATGCTATAGAGGATCAACAAAATGTAGATGTAGTATACACAGTCTTTGCAAAAGCCTTTGACAAGTGCGACCAAGGTGTAATAGTGCACAAAATGCGTGATAAAGGAATAACAGGAAAAGTTGGTAGGTGGATCTATAGCTTCCTAGCAAATAGAACACAAAGAGTAAAGTCTGAGGCAGCTACGGTGAAAATCTCTGTTCCACAAGGTACAGTATTCACTCCCATCCTATTCCTCATCCTCATATCTGACATAAGACAGAGATATAAGCCATAGCTCCGTGTCTTCCTTTGTGGATGACACCCGGATTGCCATGACAGCGTCCTCCATCGAAGACACTGCAAGACTCCAAGCGGACATCAACCAAATCTTCAAATGGGTCACTCAAAACAATATGAAGTTCAATGAAGAGAAATTTCAACTACTCAGATATGGAAAACTTGAGAAAATTAAAACTGTATCAGGGTATACAACAAATTCTAACCATACAATAGAGCAAAACAGTAATGTGAAGGACCTGGGAGGGATAATGTCAGAGGATCTCACCTGCAAAAACCACAACAATGTATCTACCGCATCTGCTAGAAAAATAATAGGATGGACAATGAGAACCTTCAAAACTAGTGACGCCAAGCTCATGATGATTCTCTTAAAATTGCTTGTTCTCTCTAGGCTGGAATACTGCTGTACACTAACTGCCCCCTTCAAGACAGGCGAAATTGCTGACCTGGAGAGTGTACAAAGAACTTTCACGGCTCACATATGTACGATAAAGCACCTAAATTACTGGGAACGGTTGAATTCCCTTGATTTGTATTCCTTGGAATGCAGCGAGAGAGATACATGATGATATACACTTGGAAAATCCTAGAGGGTTTAGTACCAAAATTGCACACGAAAATCACTCCCTATGAAAGCAAAAGACTCAGCAGGAGATGCAACATTCCCCCAATGAAAAGCAGGGGCGCCATGAGTACATTTAGAGACAACACAATAAGTGTCAGGGGCCCAAGACTTCAACTGCCTCCCAGCATACCAAAGGGGGATTACCAATAGACGCCTGGCTGTTTTCAAGCAGGCACTTAACAGGCACCTAAAGTCAGTACCTGACCAGCCGGGCTGTGGTTAGTACGTCAGTTTGCGTGCGGCCAGCAGTAACAGCCTGATTGATCAGACCCTGATCCACCACGAGGACTGGGCTGCGGGGGCGTTGACCCCCGAAACCCTCTCCAGGTATACTCCAGGTATACAATAGTCTACAAGTGACAGTGATGTACCAGTGTTGGCACACTCGTCTACAAGTGACAGTGATGTACCAGTGTTGGTACACCCGTCTACAAGTGACAGTGATGTACCAGTGTTGGTACACTCGTCTACAAGTGACAGTGAAGTACCAGTGTTGACACACCCGTCTACAAGTGACAGTGATGTACCAGTGTTGGCACACTCGTCTACAAGTGACAGTGATGTACCAGTGTTGGCACACTCGTCTACAAGTGACAGTGATGTACCAGTGTTGGTACACTCGTCTACAAGTGACAGTGATGTACCAGTGTTGGCACACTCGTCTACAAGTGACAGTGATGTACCAGTGTTGGCACACTCGTCTACAAGTGACAGTGATGTACCAGTGTTGGCACACTCGTCTTCAAGTGACAGTGATGTACCAGTGTTGGCACACTCGTCTACAAGTGAGTGATGTACCAGTGTTGGCACACTCGTCTACAAGTGACAGTGATGTACCAGTGTTGGCACACCCGTCTACAAGTGACAGGGATGTACCAGTGTTGGCACACTCGTCTACAAGTGACAGGGATGTACCAGTGTTGTCACACTCGTCTACAAGTGACAGGGATGTACCAGTGTTGGCACACTCGTCTACAAGTGACAGTGATGTACCAGTGTTGGCACACCCGTCTACAAGTGACAGTGATGTACCAGTGTTGGTACACTCGTCTACAAGTGACAGTGATGTACCAGTGTTGGTACACTTGTCTACAAGTGACAGTGATGTACCAGTGTTGGTACACTCGTCTACAAGTGACAGTGATGTACCAGTGTTGGCACACCCGTCTACAAGTGACAGTGATGTACCAGTGTTGGTACACTTGTCTACAAGTGACAGTGATGTACCAGTGTTGGTACACTCGTCTACAAGTGACAGTGATGTACCAGTGTTGGCACACCCGTCTACAAGTGACAGTGATGTACCAGTGTTGGTACACTTGTCTACAAGTGACAGTGATGTACCAGTGTTGGTACACTCGTCTACAAGTGACAGTGATGTACCAGTGTTGGTACACTCGTCTACAAGTGACAGTGATGTACCAGTGTTGGCACACCACTACCATTATTTCCTACCTGTATAAAAAGTAGAGTCCGATACCACTTCCTCAACAGGTCATTCCACTTTGTAACCAGGTCATTCTACTTTTCAACCAGGTCATTCTACTTTTCAACCAGGTCATTCTACTTTACATCCAGGTCATTTTACTTTCCATCTAGGTCATTCCACTTTCCAACCAGGTCATCTCACTTAAACCAGGTAATTCCATTTTCTAACCAAGTCATCTCACTTTCCAAGCAGGTCATTCCACTTTCTTACTAGTTCATTCTACTCCCTTACCAAGTCATGTCATTTTCTAACCAGGTCATCACATTTTCCAAGCAGGTCATTCCACTCTCTAACCAGGTCATTTTACTTTTTAACGTCTTTATTCTACCTTCTATCCAAATCATTTTGCTTTCTAACTATATTATCCCACATTTTAACCAGGTTACTCCACTCTCTAACACGGTCATTCCACTGTCTAACTCACTCATTCCACCAACTCGCTCATTCCACTTTCTAACAAAGTCATTTCACCTTCTAACTAAATCATTCCACTTTCTAACAGTCATTCCACTTTCTAACTAAACCATTCTACTTTCTAACAGTCATTCAATTTTCTAAGCAACTCCTATTTTCTAACTAGGTCATTCTACTATAGACATTTCATTCTTCGGTCTAACCAAGCCAGTTTGCATTCAAATAGTCATTCCACTTTCTTGGCAGGTCATTCTACCGCCTAGCTTTCCAACTAGGGCATTCGACTTTCTAATCCGTCCTTTATCCTTCCTAACCAGATTATTCCACTTTCTACCCAAACCATTCCACTTTCTAAGCAGATCATTCCATTTTTAAAACTCATGCATCCCACTTCCACTTTTCATCAATTCTTTCCACTTTCTAGACAGGTCATCCCACTTTCTGACCAGATCATTACACATTCTAACCAGATCATTCCATTTTTCAACCAGGTCATTCCACTTTCTAATCAGTCATTCCATTTTCTAACCACATTCACTCAACTTTCTAATCAGATCATTCCACTATCGCTATGAATAGAGCGTTATCAAGTCATGTTTAGCTGTGTATAGAGTTTCATCAAGTCATGTTTCACTCTGTATAGAGCTTTTATCATGTTTCACTCTGTATAGAGCTTTTATCAAGTCATAATGCACTCTGTGTCGAGTTTTATACAGGTCATGTTGCACTCTGTGTCGAGTTTTATACAGGTCATGTTGCACTGAAACGTTTATCAAGTCTTGTTTCATTCAGAAAACGTTTATCAGGTCATGTTTCACTTTGTAAGGGTTTATCAAGTGCTTCATTCGGTGTAGAGTTTTATCATGTTTCGCTCTGTATAGTGCTTCATTAAGTCATGATCAAGCTCTACACAAAGTGTAGAGCTTGATCTTGACTCTCCTCAATAGTCTCCCAGTCTGATGCTGTCAACACCTTGTGTTTGTGAGGGGTTCATCTTGACTCTTCAGTAGTCTCCCAGTCTGATGCTGTCAACAACTTGTGTTGGTGAGGGGTTCATCTTGACTCTTCAATAGTCTCCCAGTCTGATGCTGTCAACACCCTGTGTTGGTGAGGGGTTCATCTTGACTCTTCAGTAGTCTCCCAGTCTGATGCTGTCAACACCCTGTGTTGGTGAGGGGTTCATCTTGACTCTTCAGTAGTCTCCTGTCTGATGCTGTCAACACCCTGTGTTGGTGAGGGGTTCATCTTGACTCTTCAGTAGTCTCCCAGTCTGATGCTGTCAACACCTTGTGTTGGTGAGGGGTTCATCTTGACTCTTCAGTAGTCTCCCAGTCTGATGCTGTCAACACCTTGTGTTGGTGAGGGGTTCATCTTGACTCTTCAGTAGTCTCCCAGTCTGATGCTGTCAACACCTTGTGTTGGTGAGGGGTTCATCTTGACTCTTCAGTAGTCTCCCAGTCTGATGCTGTCAACACCCTGTGTTGGTGAGGGGTTCATCTTGACTCTTCAGTAGTCTCCCAGTCTGATGCTGTCAACACCCTGTGTTGGTGAGGGGTTCATCTTGACTCTTCAGTAGTCTCCCAGTCTGATGCTGTCAACACCCTGTGTTGGTGAGGGGTTCATCTTGACTCTTCAGTAGTCTCCCTGTCTGATGCTGTCAACACCCTGTGTTGGTGAGGGGTTCATCTTGACTCTTCAGTAGTCTCCCAGTCTGATGCTGTCAACAACTTGTGTTGGTGAGGGGTTCATCTTGACTCTTCAATAGTCTCCCAGTCTGATGCTGTCAACACCTTGTGTTGGTGAGGGGTTCATCTTGACTCTTCAGTAGTCTCCTGTCTGATGCTGTCAACACCCTGTGTTGGTGAGGGGTTCATCTTGACTCTTCAGTAGTCTCCCAGTCTGATGCTGTCAACAACTTGTGTTGGTGAGGGGTTCATCTTGACTCTTCAATAGTCTCCCAGTCTGATGCTGTCAACACCTTGTGTTGGTGAGGGGTTCATCTTGACTCTTCAGTAGTCTCCCAGTCTGACGCTGTCAACACCCTGTGTTGGTGAGGGGTTCATCTTGACTCTTCAGTAGTCTCCCAGTCTGATGCTGTCAACACCCTGTGTTGGTGAGGGGTTTATCTTGACTCTTCAGTAGTCTCCCAGTCTGATACTGTCAACACCTTGTGTTGGTGAGGGGTTCATCTTGACTCTTCAGTAGTCTCCCTGTCTGATGCTGTCAACACCCTGTGTTGGTGAGGGGTTCATCTTGACTCTTCAGTAGTCTCCCAGTCTGATGCTGTCAACAACTTGTGTTGGTGAGGGGTTCATCTTGACTCTTCAATAGTCTCCCAGTCTGATGCTGTCAACACCATGTGTTGGTGAGGGGTTCATCTTGACTCTTCAGTAGTCTCCCAGTCTGACGCTGTCAACACCCTGTGTTGGTGAGGGGTTCATCTTGACTCTTCAGTAGTCTCCCAGTCTGATGCTGTCAACACCCTGTGTTGGTGAGGGGTTCATCTTGACTCTTCAGTAGTCTCCCAGTCTGATACTGTCAACACCTTGTGTTGGTGAGGGGTTCATCTTGACTCTTCAGTAGTCTCCCAGTCTGATGCTGTCAACACCCTGTGTTGGTGAGGGGTTCATCTTGACTCTTCAGTAGTCTCCCAGTCTGATGCTGTCAACACCCTGTGTTGGTGATGGGTTCATCTTGACTCTTCAGTAGTTTCCCAGTCTGATGCTGTCAACACCCTGTGTTGGTGAGGGGTTCATCTTGACTCTTCAGTAGTCTCCCAGTCTGATGCTGTCAACACCCTGTGTTGGTGAGGGGTTCATCTTGACTCTTCAGTAGTCTCCCAGTCTGATGCTGTCAACACCCTGTGTTGGTGAGGGGTTCATCTTGACTCTTCAGTAGTCTCCCAGTCTGATGCTGTCAACACCCTGTGTTGGTGATGGGTTCATCTTGACTCTTCAGTAGTCTCCCAGTCTGATGCTGTCAACACCTTGTGTTGGTGAGGGGTTCATCTTGACTCTTCAGTAGTCTCCCTGTCTGATGCTGTCAACACCCTGTGTTGGTGAGGGGTTCATCTTGACTCTTCAATAGTCTCCCTGTCTGATGCTGTCAACACCTTGTGTTGGTGAGGGGTTCCTGATACAAGCAATCAGTATTATTATCCTACAAACCACGGAACGGGTTGGGATTGAACTAATGGCAAGTAAGTCTTAAAACACCAGGCCAGTGCGTAAGCCACCCGGCCAGCTGGCTACATGTTAACTTCCCTATGGTGGATAGAAATATACTTGGATGAATCTTATTGTAGCCAGCTGCCCCAGTGGCGTACGCACTGGCCTGGAGTTTTACCACTCACTTACCATATGTTCAACCCCCACCCGTTCCGTGGCTTGTTTATAATCGTGTTGTTATGATTTAGTGAGTATTGTCGTCCCTTTCCTTGGATTATATCATGTTGCTTCTGGTTCTCCCGTTCTCTAATGTAATCAGGTTGCCTTAGTATTTTCACTTCAGTCCACTACTTAATCGACTGGTGTGGGTCGCATCCTGGGGAAAAATTTGATCTAATTTACCCGAAATAATTTGCATAACCAGGGGCACTCTATTTAGTAGTATGTCATTGATGTCAGCTATGGTCTGTAAACCTTGTACATATACTTGTATAAATAAAGATTAGTAGTAGTAGTAGCAGTAGTAATAATAGCAGGTACCATGTGCAACACAGGGCACCTTTTTATGACGAAATGTATCGTCTGCGCTGCAGGCTTTATTAGTAGAATACAGTGATGAATTACAATCCTGGAGAAAGCAGACGACTTATGATGGCTGCATCGCAGGCGAAAAGTTTCGTCAATTAGGATACCTAGTGAATATGATAATGGTATACAGTACCGACAAGTCAAGGCACGTGTGCAGCAGTTAGGTATCTGTATTCCGAAAAGTTTCGCCTATACAATAGGCGTCTTCAGTGGAATACAGAGGAGGCAGCAGAAGCAGTAGAGATGTAACGACGATGTTATCACCCTTGAAGACCTTGAACATGTGTCTTATCAGGGATACCTAGTGTTGAACATGTGTCTTATCAGGGATATCTAGTGTTGAAGATGAGTCTTATCAGGGATACCTAGTGATGCACATGTGTCTTATCAGGGATACCTAGTAATGCACATGTGTCTTATCAGGGATACCTAGTGTTGCACATGTGTCTTATCAGGGATACCTAGTGATGCACATGTGTCTTATCAGGGATACCTAGTGTTGCACATGTGTCTTATCAGAGATACCTGGTGTTGCACATGTGCCTTACTCATCACCTTGTCGGTATTGTATTCCATTAATAATATACAGACTACTTGAGCCTAGGTTTTGGCATCTTTCTCTTGACCATGTGTAGGCTGGTGTTGCAGACTCAAGGTGGGGCTAAGATGGTGTAGGCTGGTGTTGCAGACTCAAGGTGGGGCTAAGATGGTGTAGGCTGGTGTTGCAGACTCAAGGTGGGGCTAAGATGGTGTAGGCTGGTGTTGCAGACTCAAGGTGGGGCTAAGATGGTGTAGGCTGGTGTTGCAGACTCAAGGTGGGGTTAAGATGGTGTAGGCTGGTGTTGCAGACTCAAGGTGGGGCTAAGATGGTGTAGGCTGGTGTTGCAGACTCAAGGTGGGGTTAAGATGGTGTAGGCTGGTGTTGCAGACTCAAGGTGGGGCTAAGATGGTGTAGGCTGGTGTTGCAGACTCAAGGTGGGGCTAAGATGGTGTAGGCTGGTGTTGCAGACTCGAGGTGGGGCTAAGATGGTATAGGCTGGTGTTGCAGACTCAAGGTGGGGCTATGATGGTGTAGGCTGGTGTTGCAGACTCGAGGTGGGGCTAAGATGGTGTAGGCTGGTGTTGCAGACTCAAGGTGGGGCTAAGATGGTGTAGGCTGGTGTTGCAGACTCAAGGTGGGGCTAAGATGGTGTAGGCTGGTGTTGCAGACTCAAGGTGGGGCTAAGATGGTGTAGGCTGGTGTTGCAGACTCAAGGTGGGGCTAAGATGGTGTAGGCTGGTGTTGCAGACTCAAGGTGGGGCTAAGATGGTGTAGGCTGGTGTTGCAGACTCAAGGTGGGGCTAAGATGGTGTAGGCTGGTGTTGCAGACTCAAGGTGGGGCTAAGATGGTGTAGGCTGGTGTTGCAGACTCAAGGTGGGGCTAAGATGGTGTAGGCTGGTGTTGCAGACTCAAGGTGGGGCTAAGATGGTGTAGGCTGGTGCTGCAGACTCAAGGTGGAGCTAAGATGGTGTAGGCTGGTGTTGCAGACTCAAGGTGGGGCTAAGATGGTGTAGGCTGGTGTTGCAGACTCAAGGTGGGGCTAAGATGGTGTAGGCTGGTGTTGCAGACTCAAGGTGGGGCTAAGATGGTGTAGGCTGGTGTTGCAGACTCAAGGTGGGGCTAAGATGGTGTAGGCTGGTGTTGCAGACTCAAGGTGGGGCTAAGATGGTGTAGGCTGGTGTTGCAGACTCGAGGTGGGGCTAAGATGGTGTAGGCTGGTGTTGCAGACTCGAGGTGGGGCTAAGATGGTGTAGGCTGGTGTTGCAGACTCAAGGTGGGGCTAAGATGGTGTAGGCTGGTGTTGCAGACTCGAGGTGGGGCTAAGATGGTGTAGGCTGGTGTTGCAGACTCAAGGTGGGGCTAAGATGGTGTAGGCTGGTGTTGCAGACTCAAGGTGGGGCTAAGATGGTGTAGGCTGGTGCTGCAGACTCAAGGTGGGGCTAAGATGGTGTAGGCTGGTGTTGCAGACTCAAGGTGGGGCTAAGATGGTGTAGGCTGGTGCTGCAGACTCAAGGTGGGGCTAAGATGGTGTAGGATGGTGTTGCAGACTCAAGGTGGGGCTAAAATGGTGTAGGCTGGTGTTGCAGACTCAAGTTGGGGCTAAGATGGTGTAGGCTGGTGTTGCAGACTCGAGGTGGGGCTAAGATGGTGTAGGCTGGTGTTGCAGACTCAAGGTGGGGCTAAGATGGTGTAGGCTGGTGTTGCAGACTCAAGGTGGGGCTAAGATGGTGTAGGCTGGTGTTGCAGACTCAAGGTGGGGCTAAGATGGTGTAGGCTGGTGTTGCAGACTCAAGGTGGGGCTAAGATGGTGTAGGCTGGTGTTGCAGACTCGAGGTGGGGCTAAGATGGTGTAGGCTGGTGCTGCAGACTTAAGGTGGAGCTAAGATGGTGTAGGCTGGTGTTGCAGACTCAAGGTGGGGCTAAGATGGTGTAGGCTGGTGTTGCAGACTCAAGGTGGGGCTAAGATGGTGTAGGCTGGTGTTGCAGACTCAAGGTCGGGCTAAGATGGTGTAGGCTGGTGTTGCAGACTCAAGGTGGGGCTAAGATGGTGTAGGCTGGTGTTGCAGACTCAAGGTGGGGCTAAGATGGTGTAGGCTGGTGTTGCAGACTCAAGGTGGGGCTAAGATGGTGTAGGCTGGTGCTGCAGACTCAAGGTGGGGTTAAGATGGTGTAGGCTGGTGTTGCAGACTCAAGGTGGGGCTAAGATGGTGTAGGCTGGTGTTGCAGACTCAAGGTGGGGCTAAGATGGTGTAGGCTGGTGCTGCAGACTCAAGGTGGGGCTAAGATGGTGTAGGCTGGTGTTGCAGACTCAAGGTGGGGCTAAGATGGTGTAGGCTGGTGTTGCAGACTCAAGGTGGGGCTAAGATGGTGTAGGCTGGTGCTGCAGACTCAAGGTGGGGCTAAGATGGTGTAGGCTGGTGTTGCAGACTCAAGGTGGGGCTAAGATGGTGTAGGCTGGTGTTGCAGACTCAAGGTGGAGCTAAGATGGTGTAGGCTGGTGTTGCAGACTCAAGGTGGGGCTAAGATGGTGTAGGCTGGTGTTGCAGACTCAAGGTGGGGCTAATATGGTGTAGGCTGGTGCTGCAGACTCAAGGTGGGGCTAAGATGGTGTAGGCTGGTGTTGCAGACTCAAGGTGGGGCTAAGATGGTGTAGGCTGGTGCTGCAGACTCAAGGTGGGGCTAAGATGGTGTAGGCTGGTGTTGCAGACTCAAGGTGGGGCTAAGATGGTGTAGGCTGGTGCTGCAGACTCGAGGTGGGGCTAAGATGTATGCACGGCCCTAAATAACTTTTTCTTAATAGTTTCCGATGGTCGTTTTTCTGGTCGACTGTGTGGCATGTTGATAAGTAAGACACATGTGCCACAGTTAGGTATCTTTATTCAGTAGGCTTCTTCAGTCGCATACACAAGAGTTAGCAGACGCAGAAGAGATGTGAAGACGATTTAGTCAGTCCATCACCCTTGAAGACTTAGTTTTGAGGTGGTCAGTCCCTCAGTCTGGAGAAGAGTTTTGCTCCATTGTTTGGAACAATGTTCCAGACTATGGAGCAAAACCTGTCGGTATTATGTACCATTTTCATATTCAGTTTAACATGTGTTGTCCTGTCAAATTTATTCTGTTAGTTGTCAGTGGTCAAAGGCACTTGTCGAGAGACATTTTTGCCTGTGTGTTAGTTACCATTTTGTCCTAGGCACATGTCGATTAGACACTAGGCCTGTTGTATATATGTGTGTGTGTGTGTGTGTGTGTGTGTGTGTGTGTGTGTGTGTGTGTGTGTAAGGAAACACTTCGAAATGTTTCCGCCCCGCCGGGAATTGAACCCGGGCCCTCTGTACGTGAAGCAAGAGCTTTAGCCACCAGGCCACCGGGGCTGTGTGTGTGTACTCACCGAGTTGTGTTTGTGGGGGTCGAGTCTAACCCCTTAGCCTCGCCTCCTAAACCACAATAACCGACATTACTCATTACTGGTCTCAGGGGCCGTATCACACCTACTCGTAAAACTGTGTATTGAGTCTGTCTCTACCACTTCGTCATATAGGTCATTTATTTACCACCCTGCCCGAAAAAGCATTTCCTAACATCCCGGTGGTTTCCATATGTTACCTCTCGCCCCTATGTCTCCCATTTCAGGTAGTCAAAGCCTCTTAAGTATCTTGTATGTCATAATTATATCTCCCCAGTCCTAAAATCATCAGGTTCAGTTCTTTTAGTCTCTCTTCATAACTCTTTCCTCTCAGCTGTGAGACTGTCTTAGTTTATGTGTGTGGGTATTCTTCCAGAGTTACAATAAACTACAACCGACCCATGTTTGCTTTGAGCTTTCTAATCGGTATCATATCTAATCTTAAAACTGTGTATCCACTTTGTTTCCACCACCTGTTACCTTAGTTCGTTACACTTATTTTTTACCAGACTGACGACCCACTCTGACATCTCTGTGACACTGAGCCATCAAAGAGTATTTGTAGCTTCTATCTGCAACACAAGAATGAAGGAACACTACAAGAGGCCTAGTGGGCCATGCTAGACAGGTGTTACACCCAGCCACACCTACTCTTATACCAGTCCGACTTACAGCATAAGCTACCCCGAGGCTCTCGCTTCATTGACACTACCTGGTGGTTTATTCTGCTCATCTAAAACTACTGCTAAACCAGTACTTCCCTATATCATTTCTAAATCTAAATTTATCCAACTTGAATCTATTGTTGCAAGTTCAGTCTTGGTTAGATATTTCAGCATGATGTTGATGTGCCCGCTGCTGCCGCGTTATTATCTCAAAGAACTGTACATAACGTTTCAGTCCGTCGTGAATCGAAACGCAGTCTAACATTTATCAAAAGTGTAGATTAATATCTGTTCACTTTGTCTGAGGAAAAAGGGAAAGGATGGGGAGGGAGAAGAGAGTAAGTCAAGAGGGGAGGGAGGGGAAGGAGATACAGGTGCACCGGGGTCGCAGGCCAGGTAATTGGCTTTCACCTGCTGCCTCCAGCGTGCCCCAGCGTGCTCTGGCGTGCCCCGGCGTGCCCCAGCGTGCCCCGGCGTGCCCTGGCGTGCCCCAGCGTGCCCCGCGTTCTCTAGCATGCTCCAGTGTGTCCAGTGGACTGCCGTTACTACATGTTTTATGGCTAACTGGAGACCTTTGTGAAATTTAATAGATAGAGAGAGAGAGAGAGAGAGAGAGGAGGGAGGGGGGGAGTATCAAATTATGGTAGATGAAATAAAGTGTAGAAAAAATATGTATCTTTTATTGGAAGAAGATCTCCAACCTTGCTACCATATGATCCAGCCCTGCAGCGCTGTATGACCCTAGTGGGTTTAGCGCCTCTTTTTTATTATAATAGTAATAATATTGGAAGAAGTTAATAACTATGGCACTTATAAACTAAATAACGAAGATCTTAATTAAACAGAATGGTTAGCAGTAATTTAAAGTGAAGACAACAGTGAATAAGTGTTTGTAATAAAGTTTATAGAATTCTTGGCTTCATAATAAGAGCTCATAGGTTAGGCCTCATTTATGTTATGATGTGCACTTCTGGACTCCATACTACAGAATGGTCATAATGATCTTTAAAATACACAGAGAAGGATGACCAAGTTGATACAAACGAACGACTTATGACCAGAGCTTTGGTAAGATGGGTAAGGATGGAAATATGGGAAAAGGGTGGGTGGGGGTAATGGAGGTGGGGGGGGGGGTAATAAAAATAATTGGACTCACCACTTTGGTGCATTTTAATACGTGTGTGTGTGTGTAGTGTCATTAATGAAATTAATTTCATTGAATGGGGTATAACACTTACCCATCAGTTTCACATAGTTATAATAAATGTATAACTGCATGATGCTGAATTGGCATGGGGTATACTTTTTGCAATTGCCTTTTTTTGCGATTGTAGGCCGTAGGTTTTAAATGACGATAGTAAGGCGTTTGATGTAGGTCGATTGCTACCCGGAGATACTGGCTGGCTCAGCTGCTTCAGAAGTGATGTCCTGCCGTAGTAGGTTTGCAGATGTTACATGGTTAGATGTAAGCGTTAATAAGTTAAAAGGGAAGTCTCCATAAATTGGGGTGGATACCATGTATTAGAACTCTTTCCTACGAGATTCTTTTTTTTCGATTTTGCCACTATCGTCATTTCCATCCTGTGGCCGGTAGCGCAAGAGCATAGGCCTAAAAATTAGGCCCTTAAAAGGTTAACGGGAGTACATCTGGATTTATATCTACAGTTCACTTATCTGTTACAAGCAAACTTAGGAAATTTGCTTAATATATCTGGTATTTTACTTTCATTATATATATATATATATATATATATATATATATATATATATATATATATATATATATATATATATATAATATATATATATATATATAAATTCCCTTTTCTCTGATTTTTGAGTATCTATACGTGGCTTCTCCAATGATGATGTTGTTGGAGTCATTATGTGAGTGAAGAGCCTTCAGTGAGGACAAGGATAGGCTGAGGGCAGTGAATTCGTACTCTCTAGAAAGACGAAGAATTAGTGGAAGGGATATTAGCGATATATACAAATTGAAAACAGGCATAAATGAAAGGGATATAAATAACGTGCTTATGGTATCTAACCAGGAAAGGACTCTCAGTAATAGGCTCAAATTAAATAACTTTAAATTTAGAAAAGATATAAGAAAACACTGGTTTGCCAGTAGAGTCGTGGATGAGGAATAACTCCCGAGTAGAGTTGCTGAAGCGAGAGATTTGGGTAACTTTAAACAATTGGTTGCATAGCAGGGACAGTTAAGTCTTCTTCAGTGCTTCCCCTTTCTTACGTTATATTCTTAATAGAGAGAGGCACAAGAGGTCAGGGCAGGATTGTGAGGGTGTAGATCACACACTACGGTAATACAATGGTACAGTATACAGTGGACCCCCGAGTTTCGTAAAAACTTTACTCCTGAAGTCTGCTCAAGCACTATTACCGAACGAATTTACTCCCTTAAGAAAAAATATCACGTAGGTTAGTCTATTTCAGACCCCCAAAAATATACTTCCACATGCACTTAAAATATTATACTTACATAACTGTACGATTTCCGGGGTATTCGTTAACCGAGAGTCCACTGTATATGTATAAGACAATGCAGGTTATGGCATTTTATTGGCAAAAAGTTTCGTCCACCAGGGACTTTATCAGCTTGTCCTGGTGGACGACAAGTCTTCATAATAAAATACCATAACCTGCATTGAGTGTCTTATTTGCACACAGGACCTACCACCCTTGTTGCGGTCACTCACACCATGTAAACACCTCTTACAACCCGTGCTAGCAGGGTTATAACTGGATCAACGTGTATTTGTGTGTGTGTGCGTTCGTACACTCACCATCATATATTCGCCTCTTTGTGATTGCAGGTGTCGTTTCTTAGCTCCTGGCACTGCCTCTCAAACTGGCTGCTACTACGATCGATGTCGCATGGCTTCGTGAGCCTTATCATGCCCATTCTTAAAGATGTGTGTGTATATCGTACCTCTATCAAATCGTTGTCCATGTGACTCATCTTTTTTTTGTTTAACTTACTACTGGGCCTTTGTGTACTGTTTCCCGCCTCTCAAGCAGCTTGTTTCTGTTCATCATACCAATTCCACTCAGTATTTTGAACGTCATTATCGTCTCTTTCCTCAGAACTTTTCTTCGATAATGTCATCCTTTATTGTCTCATATCTCATATTCCTTAGCTCCGGGACTACTCTCGTTGCAAACCTTTTCAATTTTTCCATTTTCTTCCCATGCCTGGTCATGAGTAGATTTCGTGTTGGTGCTGTATACTTAAATATGGACCTAAAATGTGCAGTATATCGAATGACTCTGTTGACATATATAAATTTTAATCTTATACTTGCTAGAAACGCGTATGCTACAGAGGTTATTCAGTTTATGTGAGGCTCTAATAATATGTTCAGAAGTATGCTCACTTCCAGATCCAGATCCGAGGAGCCTGTATTCTTTTCCGGTCTTTGCCATTCCACAATTTTCATATCCTAACAATTACTGAATTGAACTCCAGTAACCAGTTTGCTGTATAGTTTGTCTGGGTCAGTTTGTATCCTCGTCTTCTTTTGTTATCTGCATTTCTTTTACATCATATGGAAACAGGGATACATCAGTCTCTATATTCCGTCGCTTAATATAAGGTTCACCAGAAACACTACTGGTTCTGGTATCAATGATTGGAATTTCCAATGTCATACTTGCCATTTTCGATGTGTGTGTGAGGGAGAGAGAGGAGTGGGACGCTGGATCACTATTTAAGAAAGCATCGATATCTCTTATTGGTGACACCATAACCCCCCCCTCTCTCACACACACACACACACACACACACACACACACACACACACACACACATTAGCATATAAATGAAGCAACTAGACTAAGCGGCGGCAACACACCGTCAATATTAATTTTAGTGTTTATCTGAACAGCGGAGGAAATTTTCAACATAACCTAACCCACTTGGGAGGAGTTATCATGTTCTATTATAAATAACATACCTAGTGAAATATGACTTACAAGATGAAAAAGAAATTCATAAAGAAAAACGTTACATTATAAGAAAGTGAATTACAATACAGTAAAACAGTATTTTAGAGAAATTAAATTATGCAGTATACTGAAAGTAATATAAATAATCTGTACAAAACGTTCTGTAAAATGTTGGCCTGATGGTGAAGACACCTTGAAACTTGTCTGACCTGATGGTGAAGACACCTTGAAACTTGTCTGACCTGATGGTGAAGACACCTTGAAACTGATCTGACCTGATGGTGAAGACACCTTGAAACTGATCTGACCTGATGGTGAAGACACCTTGAAACTTGTCTGACCTGATGGTGAAGACACCTTGAAACTTGTCTGACCTGATGGTGAAGACACCTTGAAACTGATCTGACCTGATGGTGAAGACACCTTGAAACTGATCTGACCTGATGGTGAAGACACCTTGAAACTTGTCTGACCTGATGGTGAAGACACCTTGAAACTGATCTGACCTGATGGTGAAGACACCTTGAAACTGATCTGACCTGATGGTGAAGACACCTTGAAACTTGTCTGACCTGATGGTGAAGACACCTTGAAACTGGTCTGACTTGATGGTGAAGACACCTTGAAACTGATCTGACCTGATGGTGAAGACACCTTGAAACTTGTCTGACCTGATGGTGAAGACACCTTGAAACTGATCTGACCTGATGGTGAAGACACCTTGAAACTGATCTGACCTGATGGTGAAGACACCTTGAAACTTGTCTGACCTGATGGTGAAGACACCTTGAAACGGGTCTGACCTGATGGTGAAGACACCTTGAAACGGGTCTGACCTGATGGTGAAGACACCTTGAAACTGATCTGACCTGATGGTGAAGACACCTTGAAACTGATCTGACCTGATGGTGAAGACACCTTGAAACTGATCTGACCTGATGGTGAAGACACCTTGAAACTGATCTGACCTGATGGTGAAGACACCTTGAAACTGGTCTGACCTGATGGTGAAGACACCTTGAAACGGGTCTGACCTGATGGTGAAGACACCTTGAAACGGGTCTGACCTGATGGTGAAGACACCTTGAAACGGGTCTGACCTGATGGTGAAGACACCTTGAAACTGATCTGACCTGATGGTGAAGACACCTTGAAACTGATCTGACCTGATCTGACCTGACTTAACTCAGTGGTGGACCTGACTTAACTCAGTGAAGACGTGTCTTTTGTGCTCTCTGTCAATCTGAAGAAGATGTCCTCTCTTGAGCTACTCTACCAGCAGCTGAAGGAAGAACTGAGGGTAGCTAAGCTTGAGATACAGCGACTGACTGAGGAAAACAAGAGGATTCGTAGTAATCCTCCTGTTGAGAATCCTCAAGCCAGGAAAGGAACCTGGACAGTGGCTAAAACGCATGGGACAAAGTTAAGGCTCAAGAGGACGGGTGGAGAGGTAGAAACAACGAAGACCCAGGAGAATGTTGTGGAAACATCGAACCCATTCTCCGTGCTACCCGATGAATGTGAGTCGACTTCTGGGAGCGTCACGACGAAAGACACAAAGGAAGGTAAAAACATTGTTGTTGTTGGGGACAGTCAGGTTAGGTACATGGATAGGGCTTTCTGTTTGATTGATAGGAGTAGGAGACAGAGGGTTTGCTTTCCTGGGGCTGGGATGGAGGATATTGTTAGCCGTCTGGACGACATCATGAGAGGTAATGGGAGCAATCCTATTATCTGTCTCAGTGCTGGAGGCAACGATGTTGGCAGACGTAGGAGTGAGGACCTGACTAGCAGGTTTAGGTCAGCAATAGACATAATTAGGAAGAAGGTGGGAACCCTGTCATATGTGGTATTTTGCCAAGGAGAGGAGTTGGAAATAAATGGCTGTCCAGGGCAATTGGTGTCAATTGCTGGCTGGACAAATACTGTAAGGAAAATTCAGTAACATTCATTGACAACTGGGACCTCTTCTATGGCAGAAATGACATGTATGCCAGGGATGGGGTTCACTTATCCAGGTCTGGGGTGGGGCACTGGCAACTGCAGTGGAGGGAGCTGTTAGGGCTTTAAACTAGAAATAGTTAGTGGTATGGGTTTTGGGGGGAAAACAGAGAAGTCCCAGTGTAGTAATATTATAAATTGTAGGAGAACTAGTAATAGGCAGAATAAGGTGGATAGTGGAAAGCTAGTGACACTAGATGACAAGGACAGTAATAGGTATAGTGGAAAAACAGAGATGAGCAGGAAGGGTAAAGAGAAAGGAGGGTCTCTAAATATATATTACACCAATAGTCGTAGTGCTAGGAATAAGATGGACGAGTTGAGATTAGTTGCAAGTACGGGTAATATTGATGTTTTGCAATAACTGAGACATGGTTTAATATGAAAAATCGGGACTTGCCTGCCGAATGTCACATTCAGGGTTTTAAATTGTTCCAAGTAGACAGAAGTATCGGGAAAGGGGGTGGGGTGGCACTCTATGTCCGTGATCATTTAAATTGTTGCATAAAAACGGGTATAAAGTCTGAATTAACACATACAGAGTCTGTCTGGATAGAATTTTCAGAGGGGTGTGAAAAATTGATTTTAGGCGTGATTTACCGTCCTCCAAACTTAGATAGGGAACAAGGGAGACTACTTTGGGAGGAAATTGTTAAGGCCACAAGACACGATAACGTAGTAATTCTAGGGGACTTTAACTTTAGTCAGATTGATTGGAATTTCATGACAGGGAATTTAGAATCTAACGACTTTTTAGAAGTAGTTCAGGATTGCTTTTTGAAGCAGTTTGTAACAGAACCTACAAGGGGAAATAACCTACTTGACTTGGTTCTGGCAAGCAAGGAAACCCTTGTTAATAATTTAGAAATTACAGAGGAACTCGGCTCAAGCGACCACCAGTCAATTACCTTTAGCATTGAATGGATGTATGATAGTAGGGATAATTCAGTAATGGTCCCAGATTTTCCCTTAGCAGATTATAATGGACTTAGAGAACACTTATCAACTGTGGACTGGGGTGAAGAAGAGAGGTATCAATATGACAGTTTTCTTAACACTATACAGGCTGCCCAAAGAACATTTATCCCGTATAAAGAAATTAGATCAAGTAGAAATGACCCAAAATGGATGAATAATAGGCTCAAATATCTTTTAGGGCAGAAGAAAGGAATTTATAGGCGCATAAAAAGAGGTGAGGGTCATCTTATAAATCAGTATACTGACATTAAGAGGGACGTTAAAAAGGGAATAAGAAAAGCTAAACGGGACTATGAAATTAAAGTTGCTAGGGATTCAAAAACTAACCCAAAAAGTTTTTTCCAGGTTTATAGAACAAAAGTTAGGGATAAGATAGGTCCCATTAAAAATAACTTTGGGCATCTTACTGACAAGGAAAATGATATGTGCTCTATTTTTAATAATTATTTTCTCTCGGTTTTCACACAGGAAGACATTAATAATATCCCAGTAATTAATTTTTACAGAAGCCCAGAAGAAGATAAATTATGTAATATCACAGTCACTAGCGAAATGATTATGAAACAGCTGGACCGACTGAAACAAAATAAATCGCCGGGTCCTGATGAGCTTTTGCAAGGGTTCTTAAGGAATGCAAAATGGAACTCTGTGAACCAATATCTAACATTTTTAATTTATCTCTTCAAACAGGTGTAGTGTCTGATATGTGGAAGATGGCTAATGTAATTCCTATTTTTAAAGCAGGGGACAAGTCACTACCGTCAAACTACCGCCCAATAAGCCTGACCTCAATTGTAGGCAAATTATAGAGTCAATTATAGCTGATATTATTAGAAGCCATCTAGATAACCATAATTTGATTAATGATACCCAGCATGGATTCACGAGGGGCCGTTCCTGCCTATCTAATTTATTAACCTTCTTCAGTAAAGCTTTTGAGGCTGTTGATCACGATAAAGAATTCGATATTGTTTATTTAGACTTTAGTAAGGCTTTTGATAGAGTACCGCACCAGAGACTGTTAAAGAAAGTGGCAGCTCATGGCATTGGGGGAAAAGTGCTGTCATGGATCGAGTCATGGCTCACCAATAGGAAGCAGAGAGTGTGCATAAATGGGGTTAAATCCGAATGGGGACTTGTAACAAGTGGTGTTCCACAGGGATCAGTCTTAGGCCCATTGTTATTTATAATATATATCAATGACCTTGATGAGGGAATTACTAGTGATATGAGCAAATTCGCCGACGACACGAAGATAGGTAGGATAATTGATTCAAACATAGATGTCATAGAACTTCAGGAAGATTTAGACAAACTTAATTCGTGGTCAGAAAAGTGGCAGATGCAGTTCAATGTAGATAAATGCAAGGTTCTGAGGCTCGGAGTGTCCATAACCCAAGCACTTATAAGTTAAATAACGTAGAACTTAGCCATACAGATTGCGAGAAGGACTTGGGGTGATGGTAAGCAGCAACCTTAAACCAAGACAGCAATGCCTAAGCGTACGTAATAAGGCAAATAGATTACTGGGATTTATATCAAGAAGTGTTAGCAACAGAAGTCCAGAGGTTATATTACAGCTTTATACATCATTAGTAAGGCCTCACCTAGATTACGCAGCTCAGTTCTGGTCTCCATATTACAGAATGGACATAAATTCGTTAGAAAACATTCAGCGTAGAATGACTAAATTAATACATAGCATTAGAAATCTTCCTTACGAAGAAAGATTGAAGACCCTAAAATTACATTCACTTGTAAGACGTAGAATGAGGGAGACATGATCGAGGTATACAAGTGGAAAATGGGTATTAACAAAGGGGATATAAATAAGGTCTTGAGGATATCTTCCAAGAGAGAACCCGCAATAATGGATTCAAGTTAGATAAGTTTAGATTTAGAAAGGATATAGGAAAGTATTGGTTTGGAAATAGGGTAGTTGATGAGTGGAACAGTCTGCCTAGTAGGGTTATTGAAGCTAGGACCTTGGGTAGTTTCAAATTTAGGTTGGATAAATTCATGAGTGAGAGGGGTTGGATTTGAGTGGGACTCGCGCATGAGTGGGTAGAATTGTCAAAGCTTATTTCTTGGGTAGCATTGAAAATTGGGTTGAGCAAATATTCTGTTAGTGGGACGGATTGTGAAGGACTTGCCTAGTATGGGCCAACAGGCCTGCTGCAGTGTTCCTCCTTTCTTATGTTCTTATGTTCTTATGAAACTGATCTGACCTGATGGTGAAGACACCTTGAAACTGATCTGACCTGATGGTGAAGACACCTTGAAACTGGTCTGACCTGATGGTGAAGACACCTTGAAACGGGTCTGACCTGATGGTGAAGACACCTTGAAACGGGTCTGACCTGATGGTGAAGACACCTTGAAACGGGTCTGACCTGATGGTGAAGACACCTTGAAACGGGTCTGAGCTGATGGTGAAGACACCTTAAAACGGGTCTGACCTGATGGTGAAGACACCTTGAAACTGGTCTGACCTGATGGTGAAGACACCTTGAAACTGATCTGACCTGATGGTGAAGACACCTTGAAACTGATCTGACCTGATGGTGAAGACACCTTGAAACTGATCTGACCTGATGGTGAAGACACCTTGAAACTGGTCTGACTTGATGGTGAAGACACCTTGAAACTGATCTGACCTGATGGTGAAGACACCTTGAAACTGGTCTGACCTGATGGTGAAGACACCTTGAAACGGGTCTGACCTGATGGTGAAGACACCTTGAAACGGGTCTGACCTGATGGTGAAGACACCTTGAAACTGGTCTGACCTGATGGTGAAGACACCTTGAAACGGGTCTGACCTGATGGTGAAGACACCTTGAAACGGGTCTGACCTGATGGTGAAGACACCTTGAAACGGGTCTGACCTGATGGTGAAGACACCTTGAAACGGGTCTGACCTGATGGTGAAGACACCTTGAAACGGGTCTGACCTGATGGTGAAGACACCTTGAAACTGATCTGACCTGATGGTGAAGACACCTTGAAACTGATCTGACCTGATGGTGAAGACACCTTGAAACTGATCTGACCTGATGGTGAAGACACCTTGAAACTGATCTGACCTGATGGTGAAGACACCTTGAAACTGATCTGACCTGATGGTGAAGACACCTTGAAACGGGTCTGACCTGATGGTGAATGAGTACAAGTATATACAAATGATATTAAACAGTTTATTCCATACAGGAATACAAGAAGGTATAATAAATAGTAGTTTAATGGAAAGTGTTGGAGAGCTATGAAAAATAAAGTGCTTAGCATCATTATAATAAGCAAGTCAATCAAAAATTCAAGGAAACTGGAAATGAATATACAAATGTAAGGAGAGAGGAAGAATGAAATATTGAAAAGGAAATAGTAAACAAGAGGAAGGTAGAACCAAACCTTTTAAGTTTGTAAAAAATAAACTAAATGTTAAAGATAAAATACAAAGAATAATTGAAGATGAGAAAATCACTGAGGTAGAGGAGGAAATGTGTGAAGTATTGAATAAAACATTTCAATGTTCACAAAGGAAGATATTTTTCATGTAGGAGATTTTAACCCCAAACAGACAGATAAATTAGAGGATATTGACTCACGAAATCGTAATAACGCTATTGCAAGCAAACCACGGTACGGGTGGGGCTCGAAATTACTTGCCGTGAGTTCGATCCCCACCCGTACCATGTTTTTTTATTTAAAGGATATTGAAATAACTAAAGAGGAAGTAAAGAAATTGTTACTAAATGCTGATAAGAAAAAAAACTACAGGACAGACGGGATAGCACCTTGGCTCTGAAAAGAATGTACAGATCAGTTATGTTACTTTGGAATTTTTTAGCATTTTAATACTGGAAGGTAAATTAGCAAACATATGGAAGACTGCACGTAGTATTGCTATATTTAAAAATGGTGAGATGAAAGGTCTTCTAAACTATAGGCCGGTGGCGTTGACAAGTATCAACACTTAGAGAATAACAACATGCTAACTAGTAAACAATTTAGTTTTTGGTCTGCACATTTATTTATATCAAATTTGTTAGGTTATTATGACAGAGTTGAGGAAATTGTTTAGGAAACAAATAGATGGACAGATTGTGTTTACCTGGACTTTAAGAAAGTTTTTGAAAGAGTTCCACATGAAAAATAAATTTGGAAACTGCTAATTATAGGAGGAATTAAAGGTAAATTATGTTTGTATGGGGAGATGTCACAAGCGGGGTGCCACAAGGGACTGCACTTACCCCAATAATATTTTTAATTTATATAAATTATTTACTAGAAGCAATATAAATTATGAGTATTCTTGTAGTTGTAAAAGTCAAAGGAAAAATTAATAATGAAAATGACTGTATATCATTACGAGATAATCTAGATACGTTGAGCACATTGAGTAATAAATAGGTGATGGAATTTAATGTTGATAAATGTCATGTAAGAGAAAGTGAAATCAAGGCACATGAAGAATATAAACTGTGACAAAATATTGAAAGTATCAGATAGAGAAAGGGATCTAGAAGTTATTATTAACAAAAATTGTCACAGAAAAATCATATGAATGAACCTGTATGAAACTCATGTAAGACTGGTGAACTATAAATATCTTTCAAATATATGGATGGTGGAATGTTAAGAAACTTGTTTATAACTTATTTTAGGACAAATATGGAATATAGAGCAGTTGTGTGGTGGCCACACCTGGAAACACACAGCAATGTTAGAAAATGATTGAAGAACAGTCAACATACTGCAAATTGAACAATATAAACTGATGGAGTTTGACAGTACAGAAAATCCTCAGATGGCTGAGAATGAACAAGAGCATTACAAAGGCCAGAGAGACTTGAGTCAACATTTAAATTGAGTGAAAGTGGAGTGGAAAGGATAACAGAAAATTTCTCTGGAGAAGTGGTACAATGTATCTATTAAATCAGAACTATGGAATTTTAAACATTTGATGATAACAGTTGAAGAGGACACCACGAGCTAACTCTCTCCTGTACCTACGAATTTCTCTCATCTCTTCTCTCTCTCTCTCTCTCTCTCTCTCTCTCTCTCTCTCTCTCTCTGTGCTGGATCACCAGCTGGAAGTCATAATCCCAGATATCCTTGTAGTCGCCTCTTCTTGTACGTGAGGAAGCCGAATTGTGTACGTAATGAGGGTCGTCGCCAAGGCACCTGGCCCCCGCCGCCCTCGCCACCCGTCGCCACACACACTAAACACCCTTGTGGATGCAGACAGTGTGTGTGTGGCGCCGGCTAGGGCTGTCGGCGCCACGGCGGCACACAGACTTTAAGCCAACAACTGCAGTACCACCACCTCCAGCAGCAGAAACATCAGCAACACAAGTAGCAACAACAACACCAGCATCAGCAACATTAACAGTAGCAACTCTAGCACACCAGCAACACCAGCAGCAGCAACGTTAACAGTAGCAACTCTAGCACATCAGCAGCACCACCACCAACAGTAGCAACAACACCAGTAGCAGCAACACCAGCAGCAACAATGTTAACAGTAGCAACTCCACCACACCAACAGCAACACCAGTAGCAGCACCAGCAACACAAGCAGCAGCAACAGTAACAGTAGCAACTCCAGCACACCAGCAGTAGCAACTCCAGCACAGCAGCACCAGCAACAGTAGCAGCAACACCACCAGCAGCAACATTAACAGTAGCAACTCCAGCACAGCAGCACCAGCAACAGTAGCAGCAACACCAACAGTAGAAACACCAGCAGCAGCAACATTAACAGTAGCAACTCCAGCACACAAGCAGCAGCACCTGCAACAGTGGCAACAACACTAGCAGCAGCAACACCAGCAACAGCAACATTAACAGTAACAACTGCAGCACACCAGCAGCAGTACCAGCAATACCAGCAGCAGTACCAGCAACACCAGCAGCAGCAGCAGCAACACCAGCAGCAGCAACATTAACAGTAGCAACTCCAGCACAAGCAGCAGAACCTGCAACAGTAGCAGCAACACCAGCAGTAGAAACACCAGCAGCAGCAACATTAACAGTAGCAACTCCAGCACACCAGCAACAGTAGCAGCAACACCAGCAGTAGAAACACCAGCAGCAGCAACATTAACAGTAGCAACTCCAGCACACCAGCAACAGTAGCAGCAACACCAACAGTAGAAACACCAGCAGCAGCAACATTAACAGTAGCAACTCCAGCACACCAGCAACAGTAGCAGCAACAGTAGAGCAGAAACATTAACAGTAGCAACTCCAGCACACCAGCAACAGTAGCAGCAACAGTAGAGCAGAAACATTAACAGTAGCAACTCCAGCACACCAGCAGCAGCAAAAGTAGCAGCAACACAAGCAGTAGACACACCAGCAGCAGCAACATCAGTAGCAGCAGCAACAACAACTCCAGCAGCAACATCAACATCAAGAGCATCAGCAGCAGCAGTAATTACAACAATACCAGCAACACCATCAGTGGCACCAGCAACAACATCGTCATCCCAGTAGCAGCTCTATCACACCAGCAGCAGCAACAGCAACAATAAAACAACACCACCATTCCTGGATCGAACCTGATTATCTCCTCTTTCCCCATTCCCTGTATGGCCCTTATGGGTTTAGCGCTCCCCAAGATACACACACACACACACACACACAGTGCTAGTCACGGCATTATACGGGGTGAGATCCCGGCATAATGCCATGACGAAAATCAAAGGCCTACCATACAGGGGGGTATTTTTCGCTAATGCATTATGCCGGGTAGCAGCCGTTAGCATGACGTCACGGCCTGCCGCCACACTCCACAGTGACTCAGTGCTCACATGGCTGCCGTGGTGAGAGGAAGTGTTGCACTTTTGTCTCTCATCTGCCCCATCTTTTGTCCGGTGTTCCCTTTGGTTTTGGGGCTATACATGTTTGATTATGGGTAAAAGGAAGTCTTTAACACTTGAAACTATAACTCAAATCATAGAGCTTTACAAAGCTGAGCACCAGACAAAAGAAATAGTGGAGAATGTTGGTGTGTGTGAGCGTTCAGTGAGGAACTGGGTGCAGCGTTTCAAGGCTGGTGGCGGTGTCGAGTTACCGTCTACCAAACCTCGGCCTGGCCTCTCCAAGAAGACATCTGTTCGTACCTGAACTGTGTTAAAGAAGCAGTTACTGGACTCCTCAACAGTGGTCTGAAGTACTTTGTAGTGATGAAGCAACCTTCACCGTCACCTGTAACCGTGGGGGACATGTGTACCAGCCCAGAGGTAGTGACCTGCTAGACCCACGCTACACCTGTGGGACCACCAAACACCCAGACTCGCTCATGTTTTGAGGGTGTTTCAGTGCTCAGAGTGTTGGTGAACTCATTGTGCTTCCCAAAAAAAAGTATATTAACCAGTATAATTACCTGGAGTTATTGTGTGACAATTTACCGGAGGTGTTTGATAAGTGTGGGGCTACGGTTTTTATGCAGGATTGTGCACCGTGTCATACCGCCAAATCTGTAGTTCGGTGTAGTGATGTATCAGATATTCGCATCCGCATCCGCATCTGCGGAACATCCGCACAATTTCTTACATCCGCATCCAAAATCCCCAGAACATCCGCACAATTTCTTACATCCGCATTCGCATCTGTAAAATGAGTAAGTAAGACATCCGTATACACATCTGCATACCGGATATCTAATTTTTTCACATCCGATACATCCCTAGTTCAGTGGCTTAAGGACTGTGATGTGAGGTTCTTCAATGACTGGCCAGGCAATTCCCCAGACCTAAAAGCTATTGAGAACCTCTGGTCAATAGTGAAACGAAGTTTACTGGGCAAGGATATCAGTTCCATCCCACGGCTGGAGGCTGCTCTACATGAGGCATGGAATAATATACCTCCCCAAACCCTCAAGAATTTGTGAGAGAGTCTTCCTACACGGCTGAGGGACGTGGTTAAGTGTAAACGACGCAGCACCAAGTATTAAAACCTCAGTAAGTGTGCAAATATATATATTATAATCTTTCATGGTATGTGTTTGTGTTTTGGTATTTGAGTGGGGGAGGGGCGGCATAATGCCATGACTAGCACTGTATATATATATATATATATATATATATATATATATGTGGAAGAACACATGAATTCATGAAACTTAGTCTTCCCAGACTAACATTTCCACCCTCGTATGACAACGCTATTATTCTACATGAATACAGTAGTCTCCTGATGCCGATATTTACAAATGTACTTAAACTTACTTTTAAAAACGGACAGTGGGACTAAACTACACTTCCAATCATACTAAGCTCTGGGATTATCTAATTGGCTCTACAACCAGACCTGCTGACCCCAACAACTACAAACAGTCACACTTAGATGGCCCAGTTGTGGAGAATATAGCCTCAACAATGTTCAGAGTGTGTTGTGGAAAGGACAGAGCCCGTCTCCTGGCAGTGAGAGCTACTCATGTGGGGTATTTCCTGTTGGTTGTCCCCAATTTCTCCCTTGGCACACGCCTCGACCCACAGTCCATCCACATTGGTGTTGCTCTTCGCCTTGCCGACCCTATCCTCGCCGAATATAGGTGTATCTGCGGCAGTGAATCGGCAGATCGACTCCGGTAGTGTTGTCTTGTTTGTCGTAGACCCGAGGGAAAGAATGCAAGGCATGAAGAGGTTAATAACGTCATAAAGAGGAGCCTTGAAGCAACCAGACTCCTAGTTATAAGGGAGCCATCATAACTATACAAATCCGATGGCAACCAACAGCGTTCAGATGGAATTACGCCTGGACATATGGCAAGCGGGTGGTGTAGGACTACACATGTGCATCAACATTGGCTGATAACTATCTCCAATACAACATTAAGCTGTCAGCTTCAGGGAGTCCCAAAAATCTAGATAATATGATGAACTTGTCAATTATTATATGTTAGTTCCCATAAGCTCATTCGGTCAGTTTTATGTTGTGTGGACTTCTTCGTTGATTTGAACGTTTATGGGCGATACGTCTCAGTGAGTTTCCTCTCTACAAATTCAGAAGATAAGACTAGCGGAGTGCTGCAGCAGGCTTACTGGTCCATGCTAGGCGGGCCCAACTCTCCAACCTGGCTCCCAAATAAGTGAAGAGAGAACATTTTCAAAGGGAAGAGTGGCTCCCAGAGCTCGGAAATACGAATTGTTAAGAGAACACTGGAAATACTTTAGGTCAGGGGTTACCAACCTGCGGCCCGCGGGCCGCATGTAGCTCTTCTAGGAAATGGATGCGGCCCCTCACGTGAAGTTATGAATTCACTTTTATGTAGGTTCCACACTGCAGTGTCAACAAAACAGTGCGGCCCTGATCACACACTAATAATAATAGTAATAATCTCTATTTCTACAAGTACATGTACAAGGTATACAGGCCTAGTTGACATCAATGACATACTACTATATAGAAAGCCCCTTGTTATGCAGAACATTTCCCTCAAATTACGTGATTTTTGTCCCAGGATGCGACCCACACCAGTCCACTAACACCCAGGTACCCATTTTACTGATGAGTAGACAGGGACAGCAAATGTCTTAAGGAAACACGTCCTATGTTTTCCAGCCGTACCTGGGATCGACCCCAGGACCTCAGTGGTTGAAGATTGAGACACTTATGTAACATATGGAAATCTTTATTAAGGATCCTTAATAAAGATTCCCATATGTTGCATAAGTGTCTCAATCTTCAACTCGTTGTTTTTCAAAACCATTTATCACCTCAGTGGTACAATTAGGTGAGTACACACACACACACACACACACACACACTTCTGGCAGGGCCAGGAGCTAAGTATCGACCCCTGCAACTACAATTAGGTGAGTACACACACACACACTCACCTCATCTCGTATATTTCAACAATTTCTCCCACAACATTTATAACTACACAATTGTTTAACAATCAATATATTTGCATCGGTATTTTAAAGGCTTTCCATACTGCCTTTTAAACACCACGGGTCAACATTGTAGCTTTTATCAAGAGCCTCGTCGAGGCTGCCAGGAATCTCCACGGCTTCCAGGATTCCAAATATGTCTTTCTCTGTTTTTACCGAGGCAGGTTGAACGATAATTTACCAATAGTTTTCACATATCTTCCAATTTCTCTATTTTTTATTTAATTGGAGCAAATTACTTTCTCCATTGAGCAGTAAACATTTAACTTGTTTTAACTGCCGCTGCAATCACTCTTTGTAATTAATCGACTTCCATGAGTAGTGGGAAATATATAGTAACTGGCAACTTTAGCAGTCAGCTGATGCAGTGTAAACATAACTCTTGACGTCACGTGCCTCGCCGCTTCATTGGCTACTTTCCATAATAACTATCCCAAACCACTTTAGTGAGTGGGTACCCCGGTGTCACTTTTGTAACCTGGTACTTGTGTTACTTATTTGTTTGTACCCCGTTGTCACCTTTGTAACCTGCATTGGTGTTACTTATTTGTTGGTGCTCCGGTATAAATAACTCTTGTAACCTGGTACTGGTATTGCTGATTTGTTGGTGCCATAGTATAACCCTTGTAACCTGGTACTGGTGTTATTGATTTGTTGGTGCCACAATATAACCATTGTAACCTGGTACTGGTGTTATTGATTTGTTGGTGCCACGGTATAACCCTTGTAACCTGGTACTGGTGTTATTGATTTGTTGGTGCCACAGTGTAACCCTTCTTACCTGGTACTGGTGTTATTGATTTGTTGGTGCCACAATATAACCATTGTAACCTGGTACTGGTGTTATTGATTTATTGGTGCCACAGTATAACCTTTGTAACCTGGTACTGGTGTTATTGATTTGTTGGTGCCACAGTATAACCTTTGTAACCTGGTACTGGTGTTATTGATTTGTTGGTGCCACAGTGTAACCCTTCTAACCTGGTACTGGTGTTATTGATTTGTTGGTGCCACAGTGTAACCCTTCTTACCTGGTACTGGTGTTATTGATTTGTTGGTGCCACAATATAACCATTGTAACCTGGTACTGGTGTTATTGATTTGTTGGTGCCACAGTATAACCTTTGTAACCTGGTACTGGTGTTATTTATTTGTTGGTGCCACAGTATAACCTTTGTAACCTGGTACTGGTGTTATTGATTTGTTGGTGCCACAGTGTAACCCTTCTAACCTGGTACTGGTGTTATTGATTTGTTGGTGCCACAATATAACCATTGTAACCTGGTACTGGTGTTATTGATTTGTTGGTGCCACGGTATAACCCTTGTAACCTGGTACTGGAATTGCTGATTTGTTGGTGCCACAGTATAACCTTTGTAACCTGGTACTGGTGTTATTGATTTGTTTGTGCCACAGTATAACCTTTGTAACCTGGTACTGGTGTTATTGATTTGTTGGTGCCACAGTATAACCCTTGTAACCTGGTACTGGTGTTATTGATTTGTTGGTGCCACAGTATAACCTTTGTAACCTGGTACTGGTGTTATTGATTTGTTGGTGCCACAGTATAACCCTTGTAACCTGGTACTGGTGTTATTGATTTGTTGGTGCCACAGTGTAACCCTTGTAACCTGGTACTGTTATTATTAACTTGCCGAGAGAATTTTTAGAAACAAAGATTCACAACTGTATTATTTACCCAGACGTATTTATAGTGTTTTTTGTATCAGCGATAAAAGCACGTGACAAATGGTGTCTGCTCCATGAGCTATATCATACCTCGTCTTAAAGCTATGTATGGTTCCTGCCTCCACTACATCACTTGCTAGACTATTCCACTTCCTGACAACTCTATGACTGAAGAAATACTTCCTAACATCCCTTTGACTCGTCTGAGTCTTCAACTTCCAAATGTGACCCCTTGTTTATGTGTCCCCTCTCTGGAACATCTTGTCTATGTCCACCTTATCTATTCCACGCAGTATTTTGTATGTCGTTATCATGTCTTCCCTAACCCTCCTGTCCTCCAGTGTCGTAAAGCCGATTTCCCTTAACTTTTCTTCATAGGACATTCCCCTTAGCTCCGGAACTAACATTCTTGCAAAACTTTGTACTTTCTCTAATTTCTTGACGTGTTTGACCAGGTCTGGGTTCCAAGCTGGTGCTGCATACTCCAATATGGGCCTGACGTTCACAGTGTACGTCAGGCCCATATATATATATATATATATATATATATATATATATATATATATATATATATATATATATATATATATATATATATATATATATATATATATATATATATATAAATTATATATATTATATATATATATTATATATATATTATATATATAAATTATATATATATATATATTATATATATATTATATATATATATTATATATGACAAGAGGACTTATATAAGGGGCAAGACTACACCTCACAGTCACATCACACTAACAAAGACTACACCTCACAATAAGAATGTAGACATAAACCATTTCCTTGTTAAATTAAATAGCTTAGCTCATTCTATAAATTTTACTGTTGAATTCGAAGTAAATAACTCATTGCCCTTCCTAGATGTTTTTATTATTAAGGGTAACATTGATTTTAAATTTAAAATTTACAGAAAACCTACAAATAATTGTTCCTATGTACACTATTACTCTTCACATCAATATGGAGTTAAAGTGTCGGTTTTTTCTTCAATGTTTTTGAGAGCTTTACGTATTTGTAGTCCAGAGTTCATAGATGAAGAAATCTCTAAAATTTATGAAATAGCTAATGATTTAAAATACCCTAGAAACATAATTGATAAATCTTTTAAAATAGCTAGGAATACTTTTTACAATCCCAAAAGGGACAACCAATCTTATTCAACCAAAAATATGTTGGTTCTCCCTTACCATGAAAACTTGGTTGATATGCCTTCCTTTCTTAAGAATTTTAATATCAAAGTTGTATTTAAAAATCTTGATACAGTAAAAAGACTTTTGATAAAAAATTCCCCCCAAAATGCTGACGGATGTGTCTATAAGATTCCCTGTAAAATATGCGATAAAGTTTATTATGGTCAAACTGGTAAAAGTCTTGAACTAAGATTAAAACAACATAAATATAGCATTAGAACTGGACAAGATTCTAATGCTCTATTTATTCATGTGAGAGACTTTAACCATCCAATTGATTTTCAAAATGCTGAGAAGGTTGTATCAAGCAAGTCCATGGTTGAGAGGAATATAATAGAATCATGTTTCATTAAAAGCAGTTTTGAAAATAATATGAATATTTCTTTTGGTTTATATAAATTGGATTCTTTTATAATTAATAAAATTTGGGAAGAATTTAATGATAAATTGGACTAATCTTAATTCTTGGGAAGAGTTTCAGGTCCTTTCTTGTTTTTCCTCTTCACAGAGTCGTGTGATGTTACGCTACTGTGATGTGTAGTCTTTGTTAGTGTGATGTGACTGTGAGGTGTAGTCTCACCCCTTATATAAGTCCTCTTGTCATGTTTCCTTTTATAGTTCCTTGATAATGTGAGTAGTCACGAAAGCGCTTGGAATTCCTCTATTTTTTCATAGTGGTTGTCTTGCATATTTTGATATCACCTGATTACTGTGATCTTTTTGCATATATTATATATATATATTATATATATATATTATATATATATTATATATATATTATATATATATTATATATATTATATATATTATATATATTATATATATTTATATATTTATATATATTTATATATATTTATATATATATATATATATATATATATATATATATATATATATATATATATATATATATATATATATATATATATGAGGGAGGGAAGGAACTGGTGAAGAGATTGCAAAATAGGAACATTGTGTTGATAAGTAGGTAAACAATAATAGATATTCAATGTGTTGCCTTGACTCAGGCTGAGACTATGACTTTGGTGTCTGGTGGAGGATCTTAATACACTTGAAAAGCTGTGTCTCCACTACTCTCAGATTCTCCTGTCTTCCTTCGACTAATATTTTTAACGCCCATAAGCATCTATGTGGATATCACATATGGTTTGCAGTAAATTTCTTAGTGAGGTTGGGTTAGGCTGTTCTATATCCATACAATGTCCACTTATAATATAACGCAATGGTCAAATTATTATTATTATTTAACACCGGCTATCTCCCACCGACGGAGGATGACCCAAAAAAGGTTTTTCTTCTTTTTACATTTAGTAATTTATAGAGGAGAACAAGGGGTTACCAGCCCCTTGTTTCCGGCATTTAAGTCGCCTCTTATGACACGTTTGGTTTACGGAGGAAGGATTCTTCTCAACTTCCTCATGGTGAATTATTATTATTTATTATTATTATTATTATTATTATTATTATTATTATTATTATTATTATTATTATTATTATTATTATTATTATTATTATTATTATGTGAAGTAACCTGTGTTGGTCATTCAGAGCAAGAAGTAGTGGAGGCTTGAGCCACCGTCCACTAATAATCATTAACTACACGCTTGTCTCTTTTAAACTTTTGAATTTACCAGTTGTTATATACTACCTCACTTTGTTTCAAAGCCTCCAGGATGCCACCCACAACAAGGGACTGACACCGTGATACATACTTAGTGCTAGGTGAACAGGGGCAACATGTATAAGGAAACATACTTGACGTCTCACTCAGCACCAGGATCGAACCTTGGTCTTTCTGTTTTGAGCCTGGCACTAGGAGCTCTCAATCTTAAGGTCTGATTATCTTCAATTTGCACCAAAGCACTCAGGGGAGTTGAGGAATGAGTCACATGTTCAATACATGAGTATATATGACGATGGTTCGTCAGCCATTGACTTCATTAATTCAGTACATAGATGATGTACAAGGAGAGTGTAAGATAAGGTAATCAGTCCAGCCTTGCAGAACTAGCACCTAGCACCCAGGTCAGCACTAGCACCTAGGTAAACGTTAGCACCCAGGAAATTACTAGCACCCAGCGCTCAGGTCAACTCTTGCACCCAACACCCAGGTGAACACTAGCATCCAGTTAAACACTAGCACCAACATCCAGTTAAACACTAGCACCCAGCACCCAGGTAAACACTAGCACCCAGCATCCAAGTAAACACTAGCACCCAGCATCCAAGTAAACACTAGCACCCAGCACCCAGGTAAACACTAGCACCCAGCACCCAGGTAAACACTAGCACCCAGCACCCAGGTAAACACTAGCACCCAGCATCCAAGTAAACACTAGCACCCAGCACCCAGGTAAACACTAGCACCCAGCATCCAGGTAAACACTAGCACCCAGCACCCAGGTAAACACTAGCACCCAGCACCCAGGTAAACACTAGCACCCAGCATCCAAGTAAACACTAGCACCCAGCACCCAGGTAAACACTAGCACCCAGCATCCAGGTAAACACTAGCACCCAGCATCCAGGTAAACACTAGCATCCAACATCCAGGTAAATTTTAGCATCCAACATCCAAGTAAACACTAGCACCCAGCATCCAGGTAAACACTAGCATCCAACATCCAGGTAAATTTTAGCATCCAACATCCAAGTAAACACTAGCACCCAGCATCCAGGTAAACACTAGCACCCAGCATCCAGGTAAACACTAGCACCCAGCATCCAGGTAAACACTAGCATCCAACATCCAGGTAAATTTTAGCATCCAACATCCAAGTAAACACTAGCACCCAGCATCCAGGTAAACACTAGTATCCAACATCCAGGTAAACACTAGCACCCAGCATCCAGGTAAACACTAGCACCCAGCATCCAGGTAAACACTAGCACCCAGCATCCAAGTAAACACTAGCACCCAGCACCCAAGTAAACACTAGCACCCAGCATCCAAGTAAACACTAGCACCCAGCACCCAAGTAAACACTAGCACCCAGCATCCAAGTAAACACTAGCACCCAGCATCCAGGTAAACACTAGCATCCAACATCCAGGTAAACACTAGCACCCAGCATCCAAGTAAACACTAGCACCCAGCATCCAAGTAAACACTAGCACCCAGCATCCAGGTAAACACTAGCACCCAGCATCCAGGTAAACACTAGCACCCAGCACCCAGGTAAACACTAGCACCCAGCATCCAGGTAAACACTAGCACCCAGCATCCAAGTAAACACTAGCACCCAGCATCCAAGTAAACACTAGCACCCAGCATCCAAGTAAACACTAGCACCCAGCATCCAGGTAAACACTAGCACCCAGCACCCAGGTAAACACTAGCACCCAGCATCCAGGTAAACACTAGCACCCAGCATCCAAGTAAACACTAGCACCCAGCATCCAGGTAAACACTAGCACCCAGCATCCAGGTAAACACTAGCACCCAGCATCCAGGTAAACACTAGCACCCAGCATCCAAGTAAACACTAGCACCCAGCATCCAGGTAAACACTAGCACCCAGCATCCAGGTAAACACTAGCACCCAGCATCCAGGTAAACACTAGCACCCAGGTAAACACTAGCACCCAGCACCCAGGTAAACACTAGCACCCAGCACCCAGGTAAACACTAGCACCCAGCATCCAAGTAAACACTAGCACCCAGCATCCAGGTAAACACTAGCATCCAACATCCAGGTAAATTTTAGCATCCAACATCCAAGTAAACACTAGCACCCAACATCCAGGTAAACACTAGTATCCAACATCCAGGTAAACATTAGCACCCAGCATCCAAGTAAACACTAGCACCCAGCATCCAGGTAAACACTAGCACCCAGCACCCAAGTAAACACTAGCACCCAGCATCCAGGTAAACACTAGCATCCAACATCCAGGTAAACACTAGCACCCAGCATCCAAGTAAACACTAGCACCCAGCATCCAAGTAAACACTAGCACCCAGCACCCAGGTAAACACTAGCACCCAGCACCCAGGTAAACACTAGCACCCAGCACCCAGGTAAACACTAGCACCCAGCACCCAGGTAAACACTAGCACCCAGCATCCAGGTAAACACTAGCACCCAGCATCCAGGTAAACACTAGCACCCAGCATCCAGGTAAACACTAGCACCCAGCATCCAGGTAAACACTAGCACCCAGCATCCAAGTAAACACTAGCACCCAGCATCCAGGTAAACACTAGCACCCAGCATCCAGGTAAACACTAGCACCCAGCATCCAAGTAAACACTAGCACCCAGCATCCAGGTAAACACTAGCATCCAACATCCAGGTAAACACTAGCACCCAGCATCCAGGTAAACACTAGCACCCAGCATCCAGGTAAACACTAGCACCCAGCACCCAGGTAAACACTAGCACCCAGCACCCAGGTAAACACTAGCACCCAGCATCCAGGTAAACACTAGCACCCAGCACCCAGGTAAACACTAGCACCCAGCATCCAGGTAAACACTAGCACCCATCATCCAGGTAAACACTAGCACCCAGGTAAACACTAGCACCCAGCACCCAGGTAAACACTAGCACCCAGCACCCAGGTAAACACTAGCACCCAGCATCCAAGTAAACACTAGCACCCAGCATCCAGGTAAACACTAGCACCCAGCACCCAGGTAAACACTAGCACCCAGCATCCAGGTAAACACTAGCACCCAGCATCCAGGTAAACACTAGCACCCAGCATCCAGGTAAACACTAGCACCCAGCATCCAGGTAAACACTAGCACCCAGCACCCAGGTAAACACTAGCACCCAGCATCCAGGTAAACACTAGCACCCAGCATCCAGGTAAACACTAGCACCCAGCATCCAGGTAAACACTAGCACCCACTGATCTGCATAGGGCTTCCAGCAGTGAGTGTGATTGTGACTAGCATCACAAAAAGTGGGCAGGTGCATGATAGTGGTGGAGTTGGAAGCTGTTGGGTAGCAGATTATGGGGATGGGGTGAGGGAGCGTGGGTACGTAGGTATGGAGTAAAAACAGGTCATCTTGGTCTAGATATGAGTCATACTGACGGAGTTATTTGAGCGAGAGACGGGATGAGGTGTGGTTATAGTGTGGGTGTTATTATGTGTGTGGTGTGGGCGTCTAAACATAAGAAGAGAGACACCCTGATATAGACTTGCTGGTCCATACTAGGGCATTGATAATGGTTTCAGCGAATATTTTTTAGTGGGTTTGGGCTTAAGAAGGACTTGCCAATTATGCCCCAGTAGGCCTGTTGCAGTGTTCCTCCATTCTTATGTTCTTATATAAAAAAGGTGATATTAATATAATACTGAGAATATCGAATCAAGTAAGAACCATAAATAACTGATTTAAATTAGATAAATTTAGATTAAAGAAGAACGTAGGCAAATACTGGTTTTCAAACAGTTGTTGATGCGTGGAACAATCTTCCAGGTAAGGTAATACAAGCAATAACCTTGAGTAGCTTCAAAAAGAGACTGAATAAATATATGAGAAGGGCTGGGTTTAATTACAGCCTGAGGTATTGCTTGGGTAGCTTTGGGAAAAGTTGGTCAAGTGGGTAGGTGGGAATGGATAGTTTTGAGAACGACCTGCCTTGTATGGACCAGTAAGGTAAGCTTACTGCATTGTGCCTCCATTCTTATGTTCTTATGTCTTACACCCAGTCCTGCTCACTCACATATTTATTCAATCTCTTGTAAATGAATGGTTCAGAGAACCGACAATTTGATAAATTAGACACATATGCAACACTTGGGTATCTTTATTGAGGAAACGTTTCGCCACACAGTGGCTTCATCAGTCCATACAAAGGAGAATCGTGAAGAACAGGAGGAGTTTGAGGTGGTTAGTCCCTCAACCTTGAGTCGATGTTGTCAGTCCATCAATCTTGAACAGAATACAGCATATGTTGTTGTATGTTCGCCGGTACATCCGGCCCGGGTCTTCTCCAAATGGTGACCCGGCAAGTATATGTGCTAGGAAGCAGCTTATATACCTTAGGCAGGAGAGGTGCAGAAGTCGTAGGTGGTGTCACATTTGTACAAGAGTGGTATACAATACCGACATTTGTCCAATGTATGGACTGATGAAGACACTGTGTGGAGAAACGTTTCCTCAATACCCAAGTGTTGTATATGTGTCTAATTTGTCAATTCAATCTCTTATTATATTAATGGTATAAAATACCAACTACTCAAGGGGTTATCTTCAATGACTCTACTTGGCAGAATATCAAACTCATCTACAACTGTATTGCCAACCTAGTTCTTTCCAGGATCAGTTCTAAATTTAGATTTATCCATCTTGAATCCATTGCTGCGGGTCATGGCTTGGTTAGGTATTTTTAACACTTTATTGGTATCTTCTTTTATTTATTCTGGTTTTCCATTTGCACACTTCAGTTATGTTCCTTCCATTCTTTGACTCCTCAAAAGAGTACAAACTCAATCTATATGAAACGTTCTTATACATGGGATAAGCTTTATTATCCTTCTCGGTATGTTTTCCCACAAATTTATATCCATTGTGTAATATGAAAATCAGTATCATTAGATCACAGGTATAATATCGAGGTGTTACCAGCGATGTATTGTCTGTTCATATTCCTATCATGAATAAATGGTTTATAAAACCCACAAGTTGATGAATGAGACACTTGTGAAACATTTGGCCATCTTTATTCTGGAAACATTGCGCCAGCCAGTGGCTTCTTCAGTCCAGTGTAGAGATAGGTGGGATGCCCAGGTGTTACACAGGTGTCTCACCCACATTCCTATTGTACTCAGCCATGGCCCAAGTTTCTCCTGTCCACCCTGTATTTCAAGAGATGCAGCAGTGGTTAGCTGGTCTCCATGAACAGCACGAGTCATGTTGGGAAACGAACTGGAAGATAATGAAGCGAAGGCTGATGTAACTACCTCGCTCAATAGCAGACTTATGTCTTTCATCGACTTCTTGGGCTACATACATAAATTATGTCCTTGGGCCTGGTGGGCCTTACAGACAAGCAGCAGGTTATATACAGTTCCGGATGTTGATGTATGGCGCTCTTCCTTTAACAAAAATCGTCACTTTGAGACGACTTTTTCGACTGAGGATCGGACACACACGTCACCCATAGCCACTTGTTTGCAGGTGCCCCCTCCCTGTGTAGCTTGTGATTTGCAACTATCTGTTGTTTGGCTAATGATGCTTCACATTTAGGCAAGAATACTTTCATCCTTAAAATAATGATTACGTTAAACTCTCAGCATACATTCACTGAGAGAAATACACTTTCTGTCAACTGAATAACACATTTTTACTGTTTACCAACAAATTAGGTCTTTCCGCCTTTGTTGTGTTTTTTATAATTACCGAGGTGTCTGTAGGGACCTCATGGAACTTTCAGAGGAGTCTTTTGACTCCTATGAAACACAACACATTATACATTATAACAACAAGTTAGAATAACCAGCATCAGTTGAAAGCTCATTTATTTATAATTGAAAGTGTTAAGTGATGCCGGTAAACCTAGTTTGCTGTGTGTATATTTGAGTAATCTACACAGTGCTGAGTAATCTACACAGTCAGTGCTGAGTAATCTACACAGTCACTGCTGAGTAATATACACAGTCAGTGCTGAGTAATATACACAGTCAGTGCTGAGTAATATACACAGTCAGTGCTGAGTAATCTACACAGTCAGTGCTGAGTAATCTACACAGTTAGTGCTGAGTAATATACACAGTCAGTGCTGAGTAATATACAGTCAGTGCTGAGTAATATACACAGTCAGGGCTGAGTAATATACACAGTCAGTGCTGAGTAATATACACAGTCAGTGCTGAGTAATATACACAGTCAGTGCTGAGTAATATACACAGTCAGTGCTGAGTGATTCACACAGTGCTCTTCAAGTGTGAGAATCACCTTCTTAACAAGAATACATAAACTTGAAGTATAACCTGAAGACTTTCTTCTTGATATAAAACTAAGAATTATATTAACTTGCTGGCGAATACTTTTGCACTGTTGCTTTGACTTTAAATTGCTACACATCAGGTCTGACAAGTCTGTCACATTTTGATTGTTAATTATCTACAATTGAGAGATTCTCAACCTTCGTACACAAGTCTGTCACATGTGATGGTCAAATGTGTGATGGTGGCCGCACTGTTTTGTTGACACTACAGTGTGAAACCTACATAAAAGTGAATTCATAATTTCATGTGAGGACCGCATACATTTCTTAGAAGGGATATATGCGGCCCGCTGGCCACAGGTTAGGGACCCCTGAATTTTACATTATTTAGAACCGTGGTTCCATTTTGATTAAAACCTTACAGTTGTGACTTGATTATATGGTCCAGGAGGAACCGAAGCGTCGTCATACGGTTCTCTCAAATGTGGTTATATGGTGATCTGTTCCACCTACTTTATTGTGGCGTTTTATTCTTCATTACAACCTTTAAGTTATCCACATTAAACATCTGCCACTCGAAGATTATTTGACGGGTATAGGCAAGAGTGTGAGTATATAAGTATGGGGGAGGGGTGCCCCTCCAGGCACCTCCTGAAGGGGCACTTTCGCCCGGCGTCGCCTACTACCGGAGTCACTTTCTCCAGCACCAGCGACACGGGTGTCGGTGCGATAACACCACCAGGCTCTTATCACTGCGTGTCATGTGCATCATTGCCGGCCAATTCGAGTACTGGGGCACCTTGGTATTCCATGGTTGCTGCCACGTGACAAGAAGACATGTATCCCTCGGCACCTGCAGCGCTCCATCCGTATTAGTGAGGAACTGAACAAGCTCCTGGCGTAAGATGGCTGTCAGTCGTTGTACTTCGTGTGCCAGATGGTAATCCTGTAGTTGTTGACGGTGATTCGTGCAGGATAAAGTGCTTGTCCGTCGAACCTTCCTTGCACATTGTACGCGACGGCAAGATCCATATCTATCTTCCAAATACTGCTTGTCAGGGTGTCCGTCTCTGCATAACTATGGACTTTCTGCATGAGTAACTGTCACCCATCTAAGTACAAACATTGTATCATGTTGAAATAAAATTATTTATAATATTATAATATTGTTGACTACTGGTATCGTGTTCGAGTAGGGGACGAGTAGTCGACGGACCAGTGGGTCAGTGCTATTTTCCCGAGGAAGTAGCAGCGTGTTTCCTGCCACCGGGAGAAAAATATTTAGCTCCAACTGACATCCCAGGTGAAGTTACGTCCTGAACGAACGTAGACGAGCTATACCGTTGCCAGGTGAAAAGATGGGCTTAACAAATTTAATATCCCACTGCTGCCACCAGTAATACGCAACTGCTTTGTCCGGGTTTATTGAAAAGAAAATGATGTGTCGACTGCCAGCTGTCTTGTCTTCTGATGTCTACATCGTAGCTGCCTTGAACAGTAGTTACACCAGAGAGGATCTTGTTCAGTTGCTCATCATTACGGATGGCTAGTTGCAAGTGCAGAGGAACAATACGTGTCTATTTGTTGTCACGTGCAACATTGCTGGCCAACTGGAGTATTTCTGCAGCTAGGTACTCCATGACTTGCTGGAGCGAGACTGATTTCCCCTTCACTTTGCCTTCTTTGCCGCGACTTGACATATCAACTGAGTTACTCAAACGATTACACAGTGGCTGAATCGAAGTAGTAGTATAGAGATTCGTCAGGACTCTGCCTGACAGGGGTCTTAATCTTGTAACGACCCGTCAAGGGCTCAGCAGGAAGCGTCGATGTAGTAGGTGTTCTGTGGTGCAGCAGGTTAGCTGCGACGGTGAAGTCTGCCTGGTCTCCCCAGTGAACTTGACGTGTCTTGATCGATGTCTTCAGTACGGTCACAGCAGGATGTTTATGGTCGCAGCTGTACTCTGCCAGCACTTGTAACAACCAATCTGTCAATACTTGTAACAACTACTCTGTCAACACTTGTAACAGCTACATTATGAACTGCTTGTTAAGGCTTTAAAATTACACGAATTATAACTTTAATTAGCTTGTGTGTGTGTGTGTTTACTTACCTATTTGTAACTACAGTAGCAGAGTTATGCTCATGGTGTCTCGTTTTCAAAACTGCTCATCAACTAACCCACTACAGTGTGCTATCTCCTTATTAATTTCTAGGAAACAACTAGCTAGCTAGCTAGCAGTCACAGATCAGAAAAATGACCAGCCACCAACCACCAACCAGTTAATGAAAACTAGTTAATAAGCAATCAGCCACTAACCAACCACTAGCCAATTAACAAGCAGCAGTCAACAAGCAGCTGGCCGGCAGCCGGCCACATTCCATACGTTCTTCTGCTCACTTCTTGTACACACAGATGATGCAACACATTCCAAAGTTCATCGTTCTTTTCTCAAAATGTTACGTGTAAAAGCGCAATCAAAACACACACACACACACACACACTCATGCATTTACACACACACAAAAAAAAAAAACTTTAGAAGAGAGAAAAGCTCTGGAAGATTATAAATCTAAGATTGAAGATAGTTTTGCAAAATTAATTATAAAAAAGACAGAGACTGAATAAAAGGTGGTATTAGCTAAATAATTCACTGCTAGAACCAATATTAGTAAGAAATTAAAAAAAGGAGACTGTGAATAACTAAGTTATTGAGGGACGATGTTGATAAACATTAAACAGTTGTTTTCTGGCTGTGTTGAAAAGGAAATAAAATCACGAATAGAAAGAATCAAAGAGGAAGAACAACATAAACGAGATGACAAATGTATTGTGAATTTGATCTTTCAAGAGTGTATTGTGGCGTATAGGCCTATGTGTTATCAGGTTGATAACACATTTGTTTTTCTCTCCAGAATTATCTGTATTATATTTGCTTTCTCTCCCGTCCCTGGGTCACCTTAACGTGGTGGTGAGGTTTGAGTAGTTTGTGCCTAGGGGTAGGGGTCTCTTCTTCGGGATGGGTCCCTCACTTCCCACAAGCTGCTTCCCTAACTAACAACCCAGCATATTTTCCACCGATGCAATAAGATCACAGTAAAGAGGTGATACCACAAAACACAAAAGAACCACTTCGAAAAAATTGTGAAATTCCAAGCGCTTTCGTGATTTCTCATATTATCAAGGACCTGCACTTTGAATTTCACTATTTTTTCACAGTGGTTGTTGCATATCTTCCGGCATAAATGGTGAGTACATTTCCCCTTGTCATTTAAATTTGCTGATGCGCCTGATGCCACGGAATAAATTGTGATTATGGATTGTAGAATGTAAACAATACTTTGAATAGTGTTACTTATTGTGTAATTATGATTTATGCAATACGTGAGGCAATTATAGACGACATTAATAAGTTGATAATGACAGTGTCAGTTTGTAATGTTATAAATGATATGTCTAAAGCACTGATTAACCAAACGGTTTTAATACTTTATAAATATAATAAAACACACAACGTACAAATCCCAATCATATCAAAGCTTTATTTAGGTAAGATACACCAGCACTAAAAGTTTAAGTCGATATAAATAAGCTTTCTAAAGCTCTCACTCCGACACTGATGCGCCATTTTTTATTGTAGCTGCAGATTATAACTTACACAACCAGATAATAATGTGAACCTTTATTTGATCAGAATACTCTAGCACTGAAATTTTGATAGCTATCATTACAGGCTTTCTCCAGTTACTTTACGAAAACCATTCTTCAGTTACTTTACGAAAACCATTCTTCAGTTTACGAAAACCATTCTTCAGTTTACGAAAACCATTCTTCAGTTTACGAAAACCATTCTTCAGTTTACGAAAACCATTCTTCAGTTTACGAAAACCATTCTTCAGTTACTTTACGAAAACCATTCTTCAGTTTACGAAAACCATTCTTCAGTTTACAAAAACCATTCTTCAGTTTACGAAAACCATTCTTCAGTTTACAAAAACCATTCTTCAGTTAGTTTACGAAAACCATTCTTCAGTTTACAAAAACCATTCTTCAGTTAGTTTACAAAAACCATTCTTCAGTTTACGAAAACCATTCTTCAGTTTACGAAAACCATTCTTCAGTTTACAAAAACCATTCTTCAGTTTACGAAAACCATTCTTCAGTTAGTTTACAAAAACCATTCTTCAGTTTACGAAAACCATTCTTCAGTTTACGAAAACCATTCTTCAGTTTACGAAAACCATTCTTCAGTTTACGAAAACCATTCTTCAGTTTACAAAAACCATTCTTCAGTTTACAAAAACCATTCTTCAGTTTACAAAAACCATTCTTCAGTTTACAAAAATCATTCTTCAGTTTACAAAAACCATTCTTCAGTTTACGAAAACCATTCTTCAGTTTACGAAAACCATTCTTCAGTTTACGAAAACCATTCTTCAGTTTACGAAAACCATTCTTCAGTTTACGAAAACCATTCTTCAGTTTACGAAAACCATTCTTCAGTTAGTTTATGAAAACCATTCTCCAGTTAGTTTACGAAAACCATTCTTCAGTTTACGAAAACCATTCTTCAGTTTACGAAAACCATTCTCCAGTTTACGAAAGCCATTTTCAGTTAGTTTACATGGACTATTTTTCAGTTAGTTTACATAACTATTTTTCAGTTAGCTTACATAGACTATTTTTCAGTTAGCTTACATAGACTATTTTTCAGTTAGCTTACATAGACTATTTTTCAGTTAGCTTACATAGACTATTTTTCAGTTAGTTTACATAGACTATTTTTCAGTTAGTTTACTTAGACTATTTTTCAGTTTGTTTACATAGAGTATTTTTCAGTTAGTTTACATAGACTATTTTTCAGTTAGTTTACTGAGACTATTTTTCAGTTTGTTTACATAGATTATTTTTCAGTTTGTTTACATAGATTATTTTTCAGTTAGTTTACATAGATAATTTTTCAGTTAGTTTACGGAAACAATTGACAACTTTGTGCCGCCTATATAGTCTAAACCTGCATTGAAACTTCTTTTTGAACGTAGTCAGACACACTCCTTCCACAGCAAGTGTTTATATTATCTCATGATAAATGAGACACTTGTGCAACATTTGGGTATCTTTATTGTGGAAACAGTTTCGCCAGCCAGTGACTCCTTCAGTCCAGTGCAGAAAGAGGTGGACTGAGGAAGCCACTGTGTGGCGAAACGTGTTCAAAATAAAGATACCCAGATATTACACAAATGTCCTATTTATCAAGTTGTTGGTTTTGTAAACCATTTATTCAGAGATTATCTCATATGGACACTACCAAGAAATACCTAAAAGAGAGTGAAGTGTGTGAGTGAACGTCAATACACCAGTAACAGTCAGGACTCAGAGCACCGCTTATGTGTTCTCCATAGGAACTCCACGAGACTTCCCATGAACTGGAGAGATGCATAACTCGCCATCACAGTACGCGACCTTAGATGTCAAAACCCAGCTAGGGATGTGTTGGTGGTTCCCCTTATATATGAAGGGAGGGTAGTGAGAAATCACAGGACTTTGTACATTACTGAGTCATAAACCATACCGCGGGTGGGGCTCCAGCCCGCGGCCACAGTCGTGAAACTCCAGACCGACGCGTTATAACTAGTTGGATGAATCTTATTGTAGCCAGCTGGCCCAGTGGATAACGCGTCGGTCTGGAATTTTACGACCCTCTGGCCGCGGGTTCAAGTCCCACCCGTGGTATAGTTTGTTTGCAATCGTGTCACTACGATTTCGTGAGTCATTACTGAGTTATCTTGAAGTGTATTCGTGGAACTCTTCCTTTTTTATATGGCAGTTTGCACTGTCTGCTGATCACCTTGCGTGATTTCAATGTGCAAATATTGAAGCAATCCCTCTAGAATTTTCCAGTTGTAAATTATGATGTTTTACTCGCCTACTTTCCAAAAAGTACAGTTTAAGGGAATTCGGGCATTTCCAATAATTTATTAGGTTGGCTGAGTTTTTATAGAGGCAGTGAAGATTCTCTGCATATTCTCTTGATCTGCAGTTTCGCCGCCTTAAAAAAAAGCTGTTAGTATGCAGCAATATTATTGATGTAGAGAGAACAAGTGGTTTACTATCATCATTAACTTGGCATCTCTTGTTTTATAGGTTTTAGTTATTCAATCATTTTGCTTGTGGTTGTGAAGTAAGAGTGTGTGATGCTTGAATGTAAGTTCATTAGTCTCTATTGAGTGGTTTGAGTTTTTGTCCCGATTTAGGTTTTATTTCCTCATATTTTCCAGAGCAGAGTAACTGAAATTTTCCTCATTGAACATGATATTGTTTTGTGTGGGCTAATGATCAAATCTGGTTTATATTGACTTGGTGATTTGTTGTGTCCTCAGTGAATGTCATGGTGATACACATTCTAATGTCGTCTGCAAAGTATGATACAATACTATGATTTATGTGGGTACTCGTGGTTTGGTGGACAGCGTCCTTAGCTCGGATCGATCCCCGGCAATGATGAAACTTTGGGCATGTTTCCTTAAACCTGCTGTCCCTGTTCACCTAGCAGTGAGTAGGTACCTGGGTGTCAGCCGACTGTTGTGGGTGGCATCCTGTGGGACAAAATTAACCTAAGTTGCCCGAGACGCTCTGCGTAACCAGTAGCTTGCTATATAGTATGTCAGTAATGTCAGCTAAGGCCTTAATATCTGTACCATTTACTTGTACAAATAAAGATTATTATTATTATTATTATTATTATTATTATTAAGTCTGTGTCGGATATGAGAAAGAGAACAGTGGTCGCTACTTTTCGTTGAAAAGCAAAGCTTCTGTGACAACCTCTGATTTTAGTTTATTAAATATTCCCCTTTGAGTTCAGTTTATTTCCTTCGCACGCATTTTATGTGTTCTTACACCATCACACTTGTTGAAAGCTTTTACAAAATATATGTACATATGTCAGCATTTTGTTTGTCTTCCAGTGTATTCAATATCACACTGTAATGCTCTAAACCCTTGTTGCCCTGGGTTATGCAATTATTTTGCCTCCATGTGTTTGTCAATATTGTACAAAAGTGGTACAATACCGACAAGATGAAAATTAAGACACATGTGCAACATCTGGGTATCTTTACTATATATACTATAAAGATACCCAGATGTTGCACATGTGTCTTAATTTTCATTTTGTCAATATTGCTTGCCACCCCACCACATTCAGTAGTAAACTCAGAGACTAATTCCATTCTCCTCTCGTCTGGATACCACCTCACCAGCAGTACACATATTATTGCAACCACGGAAACAAGTAGTTTTAAAGCAAAGAACAATCCTGCGACTGGTCAAGACTCGAACCCGAGACCTTAGTAAGTTTATGTAGGCATAGGTACACATAAGTACAATTATCAAACATAAGGTTAACAAGAGAAACTTTCATTTTTCTTTTTGGGCCACCCTGCTTCGGTGGGATACGGCCAGTTTGTTGAAAGAAGAAGAATGTAAATTACCTAGATAACCGAAAAAAGTCAAAGTGACTTACTTCCATTGGGGTCCTTGGTCTCCCAGGAAGCTCTAGAGCTCTGTTCATGCGCCAGACAACCTTATGAGTCAGGGGTCTTTTTAAGGTAATAGTCAGCTGCCCTTCACACATGGAGCTGAAAATCATTTTAAACCAAAGCTTTTATATTTTTAATTATATGGTAATGTAATTTTTTAACCTTAGGCTTACAAAAAAAATCTTAATTTTTTCCTTAATATTTAAACTTGTAATTCTGAATGTCCTTTCCTTGAAACATTGTCAAAATATATGGATTTACTTGCCCTATAGTTGGTGCCACTGCTTATATATATATATATATATATATATATATATATATATATATATATATATATCACACACACTAAGACTGGTGGAGGACCTCTTCCTCTTATAATGTGTCTTTCGCCTGACCTCGTGTTGACCTTTATCTTGACAACAAGTGTCTGACATTTACGTCAGAGTAATATATTTGATGCTTGTGTGTGTGTCACACTTCACCTTGTATCTCATAGTGAGATCTGCCTTTCTCTCTCCTCCCTTACCGCTTTCATTTCTTCCTTGCCGTCTTTATCCTTTCCTTTCCTCATTATTTCCTTCCTTACCTTACCCTCTTCCTCCCTCCCACCCTCCATTCTTAGTTGACTCATTCTTCCTTTTCTTCCTCCTTCCTTCATTCTTGCATCATTCTCTCCTCCTCTCTCCTTACCTTCTCTCGCTTTCCTTACCTCATTTTCCCTTCATTCCTTTCGACCTTTCTTATTTCACTCCTCCCTTATTCCTTTTTTTCACACTTCTTACTCCAGTCTTCCCTTCTTTCCACCCTTCTTACTCCACCCCTCCCTTCTTGCCTCCCTCCCTCCTTGTTTACCTCAGCCTGTGGTATATTCCGTCTTTCCCAACCAAGCATCATACTCTGTGTCACCTGAACAACAAGGTATTACTCTGTGTCACCTGAACAACAAGGTATTACTGTGTCACCTGAACAACAAGGTATTACTCTGTGTCACCTGAACAACAAGGTATTACTGTGTCACCTGAACAACAAGGTATTACTCTGTGTCACCTGAACAACAAGGTATTTAGCTTAAATGACGTGAAATATAACTCACAGAATCGTAATAACACGATTGTAAACAAACCACGGAACGGGTGGTTTTCAAACCCATGGCGAGATCGTCCTAAAAATCCAGGCCAGTGCGTTAACCATTGAACCAGCTTGCTATAATAAGATTCACCCAACTAGGTATATATACTTAGTTGGATGAATCTTATTGTAGCCAGCTGACCCAGTGGCTTACGCACTGGGTCAGCTGGCTTACGCACTGGGGGTTGAATCCATGCTATGGATTCAACCCCCACGCGTTCCGTGGTTTGACATGAAATATAATATCTGGCATAACACTAACCCCTCGAGATTTCGAAAAATCCACTAATGGTATGTCCGTACACTCTGCCCCAAGCCCAGACTCGTGGAGCTACATATTCCTCAGGACTTGCATAAATAGGTGTTCTGTGGCTCGGTTGGTAGAGCACTCACCTCACTGAGTGTCCGTGATTCGATCTCCGGACGGGTGGAAACGTTTGGCATATTTCCTTACACCTGCTGCCCCTGTTCATCTAGCAGTAAGTAGGTACCTGGGTGTTAGCCCAGGTGGCATCCTGAGGGGTGGTAATATACCTTAGATAGGGCTAAGCTTTGAAATGAGCTGAGATAAAATAACAGCTGTTAGCCTGTAAAATTGATCTGTGATCAATAATAATTGTCCTCTCACGTGCCTGAAATATTGTTTAGAGATGAAATCTGGACTCAGTTGTCATATACAACATTGATAATACACTTCCACTCTATACAATTGTCAGTAAAACAATTGTAAAGCACTGCAGACCAAGAGCACTATGCTGACTCTTGCAATGATGTTCAAGAGTCAGCATCACGAGAAAGAGTCAGCATCTCAAGCAAGAGTCAGCATCACAAGGAAGAGTCAGCATCTCAAGAAAGAGTCATCATATCAATCAAGAGTCATCAAGCAAGAGTCAGCATGTCAAGTAAGTCATTATATAAAGCAAGTCATCATATCAAGAAGGTCATCATATCAAGCAAGTCATCATGTCAAGCAGGTCATCATATCAAGCAAATCATCATGTCAAGCAGGTCATCATATCAAGCAAATCATCATGTCAAGCAGGTCATCATATCAAGCAAGTCATCATGTCAAGCAGGTCATCATATCAGGCAAATCATCATGTCAAGCAGGTCATCATATCAAGCAAGTCATCATGTCAAGCAGGTCATCATATCAAGCAGGTCATCATATCAAGCAAGACTCTACATGCTTGGTCAAACTCTGAAGATATTAAAAATTGACTCAGAAGTGAAGAGAAAGTCTTAATGCTAGAGTAGAGTAAACTCTACAACGCGGAAGTGACCGCTACTTTAACTCAATACCTGGAATATACTTGTAATATACCTGTAATATACTTGTGTTATACCTGTGATCGATCTGACCGGTTTAGAGGACAGTTTCATCCTGGTTGTGTAGTCTTTTAATATTCCTGCCTCTCATAACCTGGTCTTATTTTATTAATTTTCTACGTTTATTTAGATACAGTTATACACATTATCATACATAAATACAGTTATACACATTATCATACATAAATACAGTTATACACATTATCATACATAAATACAGTTATACACATTATCATACATAAATACAGTTATACACATTATCATACATAAGTAACAGTTATACACATTATCATACATAAATACAGTTATACACATTATCATACATAAATACAGTTATACACATTATCATACATAAATACAGTTATACACATTATCATACATAAATACAGTTATACACATTATCATACATAAATACAGTTATACACATTATACATAAATAGTTATACACATTATCATACATAAATACAGTTATACACATTATCATACATAAATACAGTTATACACATTATCATACATAAATAGTTATACACATTATCATACATAAATACAGTTATACACATTATCATACATAAATACAGTTATACACATTATACATAAATACAGTTATACACATTATCATACATAAATACAGTTATACACATTATCATACATAAATACAGTTATACACATTATCATACATAAATACAGTTATACACATTATCATACATAAATACAGTTATACACATTATCATACATAAATACAGTTATACACATTATCATACATAAGTAACAGTTATACACATTAAAAATAAATACAGTTACATAAATAGTTATACACATTATCATACATAAATACAGTTATACACATTATCATACATAAGTAACAGTTATACACATTAAAAATAAATACAGTTATACACATTATCATACATAAGTAACATGTGTAAATTACCTAGGATAACCCAAAAAGAGTCAAAGTGGCTTATATCCATTGGGGTCCTTGACCCCTCATACTCTCGTACCACGCTCTCGTGCTCTCATACCACGCTCTCGTGCTCATACCACGCTCTCGTGCTCTCGTACCACGCTCTCGTGCTCTCGTACCACGCTCTCGTGCTCTCATACCACGCTCTCGTGCTCTCATACCACGCTCTCGTGCTCTCATACCACGCCTCGTGCCTCATACCACGCTCTCGTGCTCTCATACCACGCTCTCGTGCTCATACCACGCTCTCGTGCTCTCGTACCACGCTCTCGTGCTCTCATACCACGCTCTCGTGCTCTCATACCACGCTCTCGTGCTCTCATACCACGCTCTCGTGCTCTCATACCACGCTCTCGTGCTCTCATACCACGCTCTCGTGCTCTCATACCACGCTCTCGTGCTCTCATACCACTCCTCGTGCTCTCATACCACGCTCTCGTGCTCTCATACCACGCTCTCGTGCTCTCATACCACGCTCTCGTGCTCTCATACCACGCTCTCGTGCTCTCATACCACGCTCTCGTGCTCTCATACCACGCTCTCGTGCTCTCATACCACACCCTGGTACACTGCTACTTATTGTGCATCCCTGGTGTGTATTTACTGATACTAAGTTACAATTATTAACACTCAGGACTCACGAAATCGTAATAACACAGTTGTAAACAAACCAGGAACGGGTGTAGTTTGAACACTGATCTTTGTACCCTGGTAAATTCTCCAACAAGCTAATACAACCAGTCACACTACCTCATTAGGCGAGACAGCATGCTCTAATACCCCTGAACAATACTCCGCTCCCTTGCTAGCAAAATACCCCGACACGACCCCCGTACCGATGATAGAGTGATAGGCCATGTTGGTCTATCATGCAACAAGAGTAGTGGGGTACCCACAGTGATGTTGTATGTTGGTCTAACATGCAACAAGAGTAGTGGGGTACCCACAGTGATATATGTTGGTCTAACATACAACAAGAGCAGTGGGGTACCCACAGTGATGTTGTATGTTGGTCTAACATACAACAAGAGCAGTGGGGTACCCACAGTGATGTTGTATGTTGGTCAAACATACAACAAGAGTAGTGGGGTACCCACAGTGATGTTGTATGTTGGTCTAACATACAACAAGAGTAGTGGGGTACCCACAGTGATGTATGTTGGTCTAACATACAACAAGAGTAGTGGGGTACCCACAGTGATGTTGTATGTTGGTCAAACATACAACAAGAGTAGTGGGGTACCCACAGTGATGTTGTATGTTGGTCTAACATACAACAAGAGTAGTGGGGTACCCACAGTGATGTTGTATGTTGGTCTAACATACAACAAGAGTAGTGGGGTACTCACAGTGATGTTGTATGTTGGTCTAACATACAACAAGAGTAGTGGGGTACCCACAGTGATGTATGTTGGTCTAACATACAACAAGAGCAGTGGGGTACCCACAGTGATGTTGTATGTTGGTCTAACATACAACAAGAGCAGTGGGGTACCCACAGTGATGTTGTATGTTGGTCTAACATAGAACAAGAGCAGTGGGGTACCCACAGTGATGTTGTATGTTGGTCTAACATACAACAAGAGTAGTGGGGTACCCACAGTGATGTATGTTGATCTTACATACAACAAGAATAGTGGGGTACCCACAGTGATGTTGTATGTTGGTCTAACATATAAGAGCAGCGGGGTGTCCATTCTGGACGCTTGAGGTGGGGGGAGGACAGACCTTATGAAGGAGGTGCGGTGCGCTACAAAGGTGCCCTGCTATCTTGTGCTCCCAAAGGTCGCCCGCCACTTCGTCAGGCAGCCTCATGAATTATAGAAGGGGAAAGTGTTGGTGATATAAACACTTGGACGTCCCGTGCATGTTGCGCATGACCGAGTGCTCTACCATGCACCAACATAAGCAAGAAGCCACACAGCTTTAAGAATAGGTATGATAGGGCTCACTCAACCAAGAGAAAGTGAACCCTTGTAGTGATGTCTCGGGGCCAGGAGCAACGTCTCAACCCCTGCAACCATGTGAGGACGTTAACAGAACACATTTTATTGGGTATTAGCAAGTAATACAAACTTGATTAAGGTTTAACTCAAATTCAAATTCAAAACTATTTGTTTGCGTAGTATACAATGTATAGTTTACATGCAGTAAAATGTTATTAAGCACAAAGAAAGCCACTAACTTGCTTGTTTAGCGCTTCCCCTTAAATGTATATTTTTTTATAATTTCGTGACGGTCACGAATATTTCACTTTCGATATTAGTTCTAAGTGTATATATCGAAGACATATGCAACATTTAGGAACTTATATTAGGGTACGTTTCGCTGACCAGGAACTTCTTCTGTCCGGTACACAGCTGAGAAAGTGTGGTTAAATACATCAGATACAACGAGAGGTGTGTATGTCTCATTATATATACACTCAGAGTTTACCTTAATCTCTGAGTGAATGATGCCATGGTATAACACGTATACCAGCTGGCTGAGTGAATAATGCTATGGTATAACACGTATACCAGCTGCCTGAGTGAATGATGCTATGGTATAACACGTATACAAGCTGCCTGAGTGAATGATGCTATGGTATAACACGTATACCAACTGCCTGAGTGAATGATGCTATGGTATAACACGTATACCAGCTGGCCCATTGATGATGCCATGGTATAACACGTATACCAGCTGGCTGAGTGAATAATGCTATGGTATAACACGTATACCAGCTGCCTGAGTGAATGATGCTATGGTATAACACGTATACCAGCTGGCTGAGTGATGATGACATGGTATAACACGTATACCAGCTGGCTGAGTGAATAATGCTATGGTATAACACATACCAGCTGGCTGAGTGAATGATGCCATGGTATAACACATACCAGCTGGCTGAGTGAAGATGGTATGGTACGTACACCAGCTGGCTGAGTGAATGATGCCATGGTATGGTACGTACACCAGCTGGTTTAGTGAATGATGCCATGGTATGGTACGTACACCAGCTGGCTTAGTGGATGATGCCATGGTATGGTACGTACACCAGCTGGGTGAGTGAATGATGCCATGGTATAACACGTATACCAGATGGCTGAGTGAATAATGCTATGGTATAACACGTATACCAGCTGGCTGAGTGATGATGACATGGTATAACACGTATACCAGCTGGCTGAGTGAATGATGCCATGGTATAACACATACCAGCTGGCTGAGTGAAGATGGTATGGTACGTACACCGGCTGGCTGAGTGAATGATGCCATGGTATGGTACGTACACCAGCTGGCTTAGTGGATGATGCCATGGTATGGTACGTACACCAGCTGGCTTAGTGGATGATGCCATGGTATGGTACATACACCAGCTGGCTTAGTGGATGATGCCAAGGTATGGTACGTACACCAGCTGGGTGAGTGAATGATGCCATGGTATAACACGTATACCAGCTGGCTGACTGAATGATGCCATGGTATGAACACATCCAGCTGGCTGAGTGAAGATGGTATGGTACGTACACCAGCTGGCTGAGTGAATGATGCCATGGTATGGTACGTACACCAGCTGGCTTAGTGGATGATGCCATAGTATGGTACGTACACCAGCTGGCTTAGTGGATGATGCCATGGTATAACACGTATACCAGATGGCTGAGTGAATGATGCCATGGTATAACACGTATACCAGCTGGCTGAGTGAAAGATGCCATGGTATGGTACGTACACCAGCTGGCTGAGTGGATGATGCCATGGTATGGTACGTACACCAGCTGGCTGAGTGAATGATGGCATGGTATGGTACGTACACCAGCTGGGTGAGTGAATGATGCCATGATATAAGACGTATACCAGATGGCTGAGTGAATGATGCCATGGTATAACACGTATACCAGCTGGCTGAGTGAATGATGCCATGGTATAACACGTATACCAGCTGGATGAGTGAATAATGCCATGGTATGGTGCGTACACCAGCTGGCTGAGTGATTGATGCCATGGTATGGTACGTACACCAGCTGGCTGAGTGAATGATGGCATGGTATGGTACGTACACCAGCTGGGTGAGTGAATGATGCCATGATATAACACGTATACCAGATGGCTGAGTGAATGATGCCATGGTATAACACTTATACCAGCTGGCTGAGTGAATGATGCCATGGTATAACACGTATACCAGCTGGCTGAGTGAATAATGCCATGGTATGGTGCGTACACCAGCTGGCTGAGTGATTGATGCCATGGTATGGTACGTACACCAGCTGGCTGAGTGAATGATGGCATGGTATGGTACGTACACCAGCTGGCTGAGTGAATAATGCTATGGTATTGGTACATACACCAGCTGGCTGAGTGAATGCCATGGTATGGTACATACACCAGCTGGCTGAGTGAATGATGCCATGGTATGGTTCGTACACCAGCTGGCTGAGTGAATTATGCCATGGTATGGTACGTACACCAGCTGGCTGAGTGAATAATGCTATGGTATGGTACATACACCAGCTGGCTGAGTGAATGCCATGGTATGGTACATACACCAGCTGGCTGAGTGAATGATGCCATAGTATGGTACATACACCAGCTTGCTGAGTGAATGATGCCATGGTATGGTACGTACACCAGCTGGCTGAGTGAATGATGCCATAGTATGGTACGTACACCAGCTGGCTGAGTGAATGATGCCATAGTATGGTACGTACACCAGCTGGCTGAGTGAATAATGCCATGGTATGGTACATACACCAGCAGGCTGAGTGAATGATGCCATGGTATGGTACGTACACCAGCTGGCTGAATGAATGATGCTATGGTATGGTACATACACCAGCTGGCTGAGTGGATGATGCCATGGTATGGTATGTACACCAGCTGGCTGAGTGAATGATGCTATGGTATGGTACGTACACCAGCTAGCTGAGTGAATGATGCCATGGTATGGTACGTACACCAACTGGCTGATTGAATGATGCCATGGTATGGTACATACACCAGCTGGCTAAGTGAATGATGCCATGGTATGGTACATACACCAGCTGGCTGAGTGAATGATGCCATGGTATGGTACATACACCAGCTGGCTGAGTGAATGATGCCATGGTATGGTACGTACACCAGCTGGCTGAGTGAATGATGCCATGGTATGGTACGTACACCAGCTGGCTGAGTGAATGATGCCGTGGTATGGTACGTACACCAGCTGGCTGAATGAATAATGCCATGGTATGGTACATACACCAGCTGGCTGAGTGAATGATGCCATGGTATGGTACGTACACCAGCTGGCTGAGTGAATGATGCCATGGTATGGTACGTACACCAGCTGGCTGAGTGAATGATGCCATGGTATGGTACGTACACCAGCTGGCTGAGTGAATGATGCCATGGTATGGTACGTACACCAGCTGGCTGAGTGAATGATGCCATGGTATGGTACGTACACCAGCTGGCTGAGTGAATGATGCCATGGTATGGTACATACACCAGCTGGCTGAGTGGATAATGCAATGGTATGGTATGTACACCAGCTGGCTGAGTGAATGATGCTATGGTATGGTACGTACACCAGCTGGCTGAGTGAATAATGCCATGGTATGGTACGTACACCAACTGGCTGATTGAATGATGCCATGGTATGGTACATACACCAGCTGGCTGAGTGAATGATGCCATGGTATGGTACATACACCAGCTGGCTGAGTGAATGATGCCATGGTATGGTACATACACCAGCTGGCTGAGTGGATGATGCCATGGTATGGTACGTACACCAGCTGGCTGAGTGAATGATGCCATGGTATGGTACGTACACCAGCTGGCTGAGTGAATGATGCCGTGGTATGGTACGTACACCAGCTGGCTGAGTGAATAATGCCATGGTATGGTACATACACCAGCTGGCTGAGTGAATGATGCCATGGTATGGTACGTACACCAGCTGGCTGAGTGAATGATGCCATGGTATGGTACGTACACCAGCTGGCTGAGTGAATGATGCCATGGTATGGTACGTACACCAGCTGGCTGAGTGAATGATGCCATGGTATGGTACGTACACCAGCTGGCTGAGTGAATGAAGCCATGGTATGGTACGTACACCAGCTGGCTGAGTGAATGATGCTATGGTATGGTACATACACCAGCTGGCTGAGTGAATGATGCCATGGTATTGTACATACACCAGCTGGCTGAGTGAATGATGCCATGGTATGGTACGTACACCAGCTGGCTGAGTGAATGATGCCGTGGTATGGTACGTACACCAGCTGGCTGAATGAATAATGCCATCGTATGGTACATACACCAGCTGGCTGAGTGAATGATGCCATGGTATGGTACGTACACCAGCTGGCTGAGTGAATGATGGCATGGTATTGTACATACACTCACGCCTCATCTTCGGCAGTATATAAGACTCCATTCTCGTGATTCAGCTTCACATGACAAATTTGGTTATAATCATAACCATAATTTTAAAAGCCAGCGGAAGGTCTCGGTCAGATAAACAAAAGCTCCAGCTGTGGGTCATCATGTAAGTAAAACCTGCATCAGGAAACACTTGTCCTGTTTCCTGATCAACCTTGCCTAACCTAAGCTTCAGCTTCACATTGTTCGAGACTATAGAGCTGAACACTTCTCTAGACTAAGTGACTAAAACCACCTCAAAACTATTTCTTGAAGGTTGATGGACTGATTACAGCGTCTTTACCTCGCCACTACTGCTGCTTTAATTTATTCTCTGTATTTGACGAAGCCTACAGCGTAGGGAAAACGTTTCAACAATAAAGATACCCAACTGTTGCACATGTGTCTTATTTGTGGTATTATATACCATTGTCATCAAACCAACTTATGTACGTATCCAATCTATTTTTAAAGTTACCCAAAGTTTTCGCTTCAACAATTCTACTTGAGAGTTTGTTTCTACGTCTGGAAACATTACAAGAGGCATTCTCGCTTGTCTCTTATCTAAATGACTCCCACAATCCTCAGTATGTTCGTACGTCGGGCGAAGATGAACAATTAGACACATGTGCAACATCTGGGTATCTTTATTTGTAGACGTTTCGCCCTCCAGTGGATTTATCAATACAAGGACATAATGTGAAGAATGTTGAATTATATACAGATTATGTCCTTGTATTGTATTGATAAAGCCACTGGTTGGCGAAAACGTCTACAAATGAAAATACCCAGATGTTGCACATGTGTCTAATTCTTAATTTTGTCGGTATTGTCTACCATTTATGTACAACGTCGGGCGACTTAATTCCAGTTTCAGTGAGAACACGTTGATCAACGGCTCTCACTCGTAATTTTTACATCACTGCAACGTTAACATACCACTCTGCACTGTCATCATCACTGCAACGTTAACATACCACTCTGCACTGTCATCATCACTGCAACGTTAACGTACCACTCTGCACTGTCATCATCACTGCAACGTTAACATACAACTCTGCACTATCATCATCACTGCAACGTTAACATACCACTCTGCACTGTCATCATCACTGCAACGTTAACATACCACTCTGCACTGTCATCATCACTGCAACGTTAACATACCACTCTGCACTGTCATCATCACTGCAACGTTAACATACCACTCTGCACTATCATCATCACTGCAACGTTAACATACCACTCTGCACTGTCATCATTGTAGTCTTTAATAGATCCTCCTGCTGCACTCACACTGCTACAAACAATACTATTAAATTGATTAACAAAGCTCGCAGGAGTGAAACGTCTCCTGAGAGTTCCAGTGTCCCACAAGTGATTTTTGTAACGCACAATACTCTAAAACCTTCGTTATACAATTGTAATTATTTATTGTAAGTCTATATTACGGTAACATTTAATTAATGACGTTATCCAGTGTTCAATTTGAACGTTACGCTCTACACAGAGTGAAAAGTTGTCCCGATAAGAGCTTGTTCTTCAACTTGTGTCTTGGCCATCATTCCTGTCAACAATACGCTGTTTCATCCACACAAAACACTTTCTCCGTTCACCACCACTCCTTACTACTGATAACACCTTCATTAATGAGTAGTTAAACTGGACCTGAAGCTGATGTAGACATAACTAATTGTAAACTTTACCAGATGGACTGATCAAACACTGCGTCATTATGTGCTGGAATGCCATAAAATCAATGGATTCAGAGACAACTCACTCAGAAATATTCAATACATGCCAAAGTATTTTATCCACAGTGGTATATTACTCACCAATCTGGAAAAATATCCTGACTTTGCCTATTGTAAATAACTCATAACTACTTAAACGTGCTTTAATTCAACCATACCTTGCTAAAACATAAGGTAATATAAATAACTCATTACAATTAAACTACACTGAAACAAACCACGGTACGGGCGGGGATTGAACTCGCGGTGAGTGAGTCGTAAACCTCCAGACCGACTCGTTAGCCACTGGGCCAGCGAGGGTTTGAACCGCGATTTCAATCCCCGCCCGTACCGGCGTTCATTTACAATCGTGTCATTCAACAAAAATTCAGATTCAGGAAGGATATAGGAAAGCATTGGTTTGGTAAAAAAGTCGTGGATGATTGGAACAAACTCCCAAATACCGTCATTGAAGCTAAAACGTTGCGTAGTTTTAAAAATAAGCTAGAGAAGTACTCATGTACTTGTCTAGCTTATTTGAGATAGACCTGCTTAGTATGGGCCAGTAGGCTTACAGCAGTGCTCCTTCCTTATGTTCTTATGTATGAGGTAGTGGTGTGGGTATGAGGTATTGGTGCAGAGTATGAGGTAGTGGTGCAGGGTATGAGGTAGTGGTGTGGGGTATGAGGTAGTGGTGCAGAGTATGAGGTAGTGGTGCAGGGTATATACTAGTGGTGTGAGGTATGAGGTAGTAGTGCAGAGTATGAGGTGGTGGTGTAGGGTATGAGGTAGCGGTGGTGCGGGGTATGAGGTGGTGGTGTGGGGTATGAGGTTGGGTATTATGTTATAAGCATGTGAAAATTATTATGTGAGCAAATCACCTTCATGAGGCTTACAGGACATCACCTGAATTATTACCTGCAAGTAATTTGGGTGAGGTAAGTGGGACTTAGTCACAGTAGGTTGCTGAACTACCACTCTTTCGACTGCCCACTTCTTTACCACTCTCACAAAAAGCTAGACCTGACATTAAATTAATAAATATAAAATTAAAACCAGCTGAGATCTAAATGCAAGAACTAATGGTGTACTTCTCTGTGAGTAATGTTCCCTTATCGTCTGCCGTCCACTAGTAATTCTTGAGGTCCCACAAATTTCCTGTCCCAATTCTTCAGCAGGGGACATTAACACGGGTTCCTATTAAAAATTCAGGCCGAAACACCCCAAATTGGCCTATGAGAATGCCTGAATTCATAATAGGTAATAATTCAGGTAATGTCCTGTAGGCCTCCTGCGGGTAATTTACTCACATTATAATAATAATAATAATAATAATAATTTTCACAAAATAAGCCTTTGTTGCATTTAATGAGGCCTTTATAGCCTTTATTCCCAAGGACTTACCACTTAATTACTGTAGATGGCTCACATCACAACACTACCCTACCATATTGAATTTACGATGGCCAACACAAAAACTACTGTACATTATGGGTAAGCGTCACTTAGCTAAAGTGTGTTGTTGGGGAGGATTCATTGAAGTCCTCTACTTTCCGTCCTGGTTGCCGACTTGTAAGGGTTTTCCACACTATCCCAATTCTTCAGCACGAATGTGTCAGCAATTTCTAAATTACGAATTGAGGTCGATATACACCAATTGACCTGCGAGAACACCTGATTGCATCGCACAATTAAAGTACCAGTGCTCACATATTAAATTCAATATGGCGTCTCCTCTCTGGCGTCACTACTGGCTGTTCTACATCCCCTCCCTTGAAATTTCTCGAAGGGTTTAAATAGCATCACATTTTAATATGCAATTATTATATTATTCATATATATTTTCTACATTTAGAAAATTTTGTAAAACAATTCCACAAAGTAGGGGCTGGGCACTGGGTAGCAGTAGTGACCATGGGTATGATCACTACAGGTGGGTAGGGGTGGGGCACTGGGTAGCAGTAGTGACCTTGGGTATGATCACTACAGGTGGGTAGGGGTGGGGCACTGGGTAGCAGTAGTGACCTTGGGTATGATCACTACAAATGGGTAGGGGTGGGGCACTGGGTAGCAGTAGTGACCTTGGGTATGATCACTACAAGTGGGTAGGGGTGGGGCACTGGGTAGCAGTAGTGACCTTGAGTATTGTCATCACTACAGGTGGGTAAGGGTGGGGCACTGGGTAGCAGTAGTGAGCTGGGGTATGATCACTACAGGTGGGTAGGGGTGGGGCACTGGGTAGCAGTAGTGACCTTGGGTATGATCACTACAGGTGGGTAGGGGTGGGGCACTGGGTAGCAGTAGTGACCTTGGGTATGATCACTACAGGTGAGTAGGGGTGGGGCACTGGGTAGCAGTAGTGACCTTGGGTATGATCACTACAGGTGGGTAGGGGTGGGGCACTGGGTAGCAGTAGTGACCTTGGGTATGATCATCACTACAGGTGGGTAGGGGTGGGGCACTGGGTAGCAGTAGTGACCTTGGGTATGATCACTACAGGTGGGTAGGGGTGGGGCACTGGGTAGCAGTAGTGACTTTGGGTATGATCACTACAGGTGGGTAGGGGGGGCACTGGGTAGCAGTAGTGACCTTGAGTATTGTCATCACTACAGGTGGGTAGGGGTGGGGCACTGGGTAGCAGTAGTGAGCTGGGGTATGATCATCACTACAGGTGGGTAGGGGTGGGGCACTGGGTAGCAGTAGTGACCTTGGGTATGATCACTACAGGTGGGTAGGGTGGGGCACTGGGTAGCAGTAGTGACTTTGGGTATGATCACTACAGGTGGGTAGGGGTGGGGCACTGGGTAGCAGTAGTGACCTTGGGTATGATCACTACAGGTGGATAGGGGTGGGGTACTGGGTAGCAGTAGTGACCTTGGGTATGATCACTACAGGTGGGTAGGGATGGGGCACTGGGTAGCAGTAGTGACCTTGGGTATGATCATCACTACAGGTGGGTAGGGGTGGGGCACTAGGTAGCAGTAGTGACCTTGGGTATGATCATCACTACAGGTGGGTAGGGGTGGGGCACTGGGTAGCAGTAGTGACCTTGGGTATGATCACTACAGGTGGGTAGGGGTGGGGCACTGGGTAGCAGTAGTGACCTTGGGTATGATCACTACAGGTGGGTAGGGGTGGGGCACTGGGTAGCAGTAGTGACCTTGGGTATGATCATCACTACAGGTGGGTAGGGATGGGGCACTGGGTAGGAGTAGTGACCTTGGGTATGATCACTACAGGTGGGTAGGGGTGCGGCACTGGGTAGCAGTAGTGACCTTGGGTATGATCACTACAGGTGGGTAGGGGTGGGGCACTGGGTAGCAGTAGTGACCTTGGGTATGATCACTACAGGTGGGTAGGGGTGGGGCACTGGGTAGCATTAGTGACCTTGGGTATGATCATCACTACAGGTGGGTAGGGGTGGGCCACTGGGTAGCAGTAGTGACCTTGGGTATGATCACTACAGGTGGGTAGGGGTGGGCCACTGGGTAGCAGTAGTGACCTTGGGTATGATCACTACAGGTGGGTAGGGGTGGGCCACTGGGTAGCAGTAGTGACCTTGGGTATGATCACTACAGGTGGGTAGGGGTGGGGCACTGGGTAGCAGTAGTGACCTTGGGTATGATCACTACAGGTGAGTAGGGGTGGGGCACTGGGTAGCAGTAGTGACCTTGGGTATGATCATCACTACAGGTGGGACATGCCCAGCCTTTCAATGTACCCTCTCAGTAATCACCTTCACTCTCTGTACTCACCAACTTGTGCATGTTGGGGGTTGAATCACGGTTCCTGGGCCCACCTTCGTTCTCACCCACTTGTAGTTTCTGGAGTCGAGTGTCAGCTCCTGGCCCCCACCTACAACTAAGGGTTTCCAGTTCCTATGCTCTTGGGCCTTTTTATATAATTGAAAACAATGAAAGAATTTACTTCCACAAATTAATAGGTCAGTTCATCCTACTTGCTTATCTCCTGATTTAAATGTTTGTTGTTCTTGTGTGTTCCCTTGTTTTTGTTCCATAAGAACATAAAGGAGGAGCAGTGGAAGCGTGCTGGGCCCATAACCCAGAGGTCCGTGGATCGGAACCACGCTCTGCTACTATGCTTTTAAAGGACCCCAATGGAAATAAGTCACTCTGTCTGACTTTTTTGGGTTATCCTGGGTTCTCTACACATATGCTGCTATGTATGATAATGTATGTAAATGTATTTGTGTATACCTGAATAAACTTACTTACTTACTTACTTACAGTGCAGCAGGCCTACTGGTCCATGCTAGGCAAGTCCATGTTACCTTCTGGCCTAGGTCTGTCAGGTACAAGTCACATCCACTTAAGTAGGAGGGAGCAATGTATAAGAGCCACTAGCCCAAGCCTGTCAGGTCCAACTCATTCCCACCCACACCCACTCATGTATTTCTCTAACCTATTTTTAAAACTACATAATGTTTTAGCTTCAATGACACTACTCGAGAGTTGGTTCCTCTCATATTATTATTATTATTATTATTATTATTATTATTATTATTATTATTATTATTAATATTACTATTAATGTTATTATTTATATCATTACTTCACCCGTGGTGGCTATACAACGCTTGTTGAACGTAGGTTAATCATGTTTGATCAAAGGAAGGGAAGGTCTACCTGGAGGGTGTTCCAGGGGTCAACGCCTCCGCGGCCCTGTACTTGACCAGATCTCCTAGTGGATCAGGGCCTGATCAACCAGGCTGTTACTGCTGACCGCACAAGTCCACCCTGCGAACCACAGCCCGGCTGATAGGGTACTGACGTTAGGTATCTGTCCAACTCCCTCTTGAAGGTAGCCAAGGGTCTATTGGTAATACCCCTTGTGCATGGTGGGAGGCTGTTGAACAGTCTTGGGCTCCAGACACTTGTGTTTTCTCTTAGTGTACTCATTGCGCCCCTGATTTTCACTAGGGAAGATGTTGCACCATCTGCACAGTCTTTTGCTTTCGTAGGGAGTGATTTCTGTGTGCAAATTTGATACCAGTCATTCTAGAATTTTCTAAAAAAGAGTAACAACAACCCAGGATAACCGAATCACTGTGACTTCCATTGAGGTTCTTTGGTCTTCTCCAGGATGCCACCCACAAGAGTCAACTAACACCCAGGTACCTACTAACTGCTAGGCGAACAGGAGAGCAACAAGTGTTAGTAAGCATGCCCGACCTATTCACTCGCCCCAGGGTCGAACCCGGGTCCCTCGAATGTGAACCAAATGCGCTATCACTGAAGAAAGAGTCCACACATAAACAATGACGCTACTTGGTCGTAAAACGACGCTACTTGGTCATAAAATGACGCTACTTCGTTGTACAATCACGCTATTTGGTCATAAAATGACGCTTTTTGCTCATAAAATGACGCTACTTGCTCATAAAATGACGCTACTTGCTCATAAAATGACGCTACTTGCTCATAAAATGACGCTACTTGGTCATAAAATGACGCAACTTGGTCATAAAATGACGCTACTTGCTCATAAAATGACGCTACTTGCTCATAAAATGACGCTACTTGCTCATAAAATGACGCTACTTGCTCATAAAATGACGCTACTTTCTCATAAAATGACGCTACTTGGTTGTACATTCACGCTACTTGCTCATAAAATGACGCTACTTAGTCATAAAATGACGCTACTTGGTCATAAAATGACGCTACTTGGTCATAAAATGACGCTACTTGGTTGTACATTCACGCTACTTGCTCATAAAATGACGCTACTTAGTCATAAAATGACGCTACTTGGTCATAAAATGACGCTACTTGCTCATAAAATGACGCTACTTGGTCATAAAATGACGCTACTTGGTTGTACAATCACTACTTGTTGTACAATCACTACTTGTTGTACAATCACTACTTGTACAATCACTACTTGTACAATCACTACTTGTTGTACAATCACTACTTGTTGTACAATCACTACTTGTAGTACAATCACTACTTGTTGTACAATCACTACTTGTTGTACAATCACTACTTGTTGTACAATCACTACTTGTTGTACAATCACTACTTGTTGTACAATCACTACTTGTTGTACAATCACTACTTGTAGTACAATCACTACTTGTTGTACAATCACTACTTGTTGTACAATCATTACTTGTTGTACAATCACTATTTGTTGTACAATCACTACTTGTTGTACAATCACTACTTGTTGTACAATCACTATTTGTTGTACAATCACTACTTGTTGTACAATCACTACTTGTTGTACAATCACTATTTGTTGTACAATCACTATTTGTTGTACAATCACTACTTGTTGTACAATCACTACTTGTTGTACAATCACTACTTGTTGTACAATCACTACTTGTTGTACAATCACTATTTGTTGTACAATCACTATTTGTTGTACAATCACTACTTGTTGTACAATCACTACTTGTTGTACAATCACTACTTGTTGTACAATCACTACTTGTTGTACAATCACTATTTGTTGTACAATCACTATTTGTTGTACAATCACTACTTGTTGTACAATCACTACTTGTTGTACAATCACTACTTGTTGTACAATCACTACTTGTTGTACAATCACTACTTGTTGTACAATCACTACTTGTTGTACAATCGCTACTTGGTCGTGCAGTGACGCTGCTCAGTTGTAGAACGACGCTACTTGGTCATTTTTGTCACGTTACAATTTTACTGCTCTGTTTAATTAATGGGGGTTTAAAGGTTATCAACTACACGAGGGTCATTAAGGCTCAATATAACCTGTTAACCACCTAACAAGAATATGAGTACTTTCATCCCTAAAACAGGGGATAAGGTAAACTCTCAATACATATACACTGAGAGACATAAACCTCTCAGTGTAAATATCCTGTAATTATCTGCTGCTACACCAAGACTTAATTATATGCCTTTCCAGTGTAAATATGTCATATTTTACCTAACTTTTTTTAAATATTTTACTTACACTCTCTCGACGCCTCAGTCTCCACGGAAAGAAAGAAAGAGAGAGAGAGAGAGTATCCACTTACCTGAGAGAGACACCATACCCTGGTCTTCATGTTGATATCAGCGCTGGTGAGGATCTCATAACTTGTTGTTCTTCCTCTGAGTTCTACGGTGATTCCTTCCAGAAATCCTATTATATTCTTCTTGTTTCCAGGGGTCCCTAGTAGTCTTTATACAGTCCTACAGTAGATCTGGAGGTCCTGCAGTCCTCTCCAGGGGGTGATGGTGGGTGGACGGGAATGAGACCGCCCACGGTCAAACAGTAATTTTCCAAAGCCAGGAGAGATCAAGGAACCCGTAATGGACAGATAAAGTGTCACTCGTGGATGGACATGACCGCCAAATGGACATGACTGGCAGTCCCCCTCGAGTTACGCTTTCTTCCGTCCTATTATAGCGTAAAAACTACCCCGAAATGCAAATTTGTTCGTGGGAACTGGAGCGGGTTGAAGTTGTGTGACTCGGCCTTGGTAACTGTGGCGGGAGTGGTGGGTTTGTGAGGGTGGTGGGGCAGGGAGGTCAGCAGAGTGGACCACAGCAGTGAGCAACACACGCGGCTCCACGAGCGAACCCGACCCCGTCCAACACTGAACTGGGCACAACCTGGCCAACACCATGCTACCTCTACTACCCCCTCCCCTTCTCTCTTTCTTTCCTTCTCTCTCTCTCTCTCTCTCTCTCTCTCTCTCTCTCTCTCTCTCTCTCTCTCTCTTACCATCACTAACAAGGATAAAGTCGCCACCTTGAACCAGAGGTTGTATATGGTGTGTCAGTGATTAACAACGCCTAGAATAAGTCGTAAAAACTAATAAACTTGAAACACCAAACGAACCCTCACTGACAGCAAGGAACCGCTCTGAAGCAAGGAACCACGCTGACAGCAAGATAAACTTGAGCAGCAGGAATGAGGAAGAATAGACGGAGACGGAAGGAAGGGAAGAAAGAGGAAGGAACAGAAATAGTGGTAAGTGAGCAGTAACGCGAGAGCCAGGATAGATTATGGTGTGCGGGGCTTGAAACGGTGTAGCCTGTCAGTGGCCCTATAAACCAAAACAAGAACAAAAAGGTCTGGATACGGTATAGCCTGTCAGTGGCCTTATAAACCAAAACAGCAGCACCAAGATGGAAGCGTGGCAAGAGGACCATCTGGTTCCAGGTGCCGTATGATCCTTACACTCGTAAATATATTGACAATTACATGTGCACTTATTCCTATGATCAAAACAATTTTCATATAATTTTTCACCGAAACTAATGTAATTTTTATTTTTACATTTGCTGAATAATGAGCTATGTCAACCCTGTATTGACCTTATTATCATTTGTTGCCTCAGTCTTGGCCTTATTACCACCTGCTGCCTCAGTCTTGGCCTTATTACCACCTGCTGCCTCAGTCTTGACCTTATTACCACCTGGTGCTCGCTAATTATTTGTTAATAGTTGAGATATTAACTAGACTTTATTCTCGGTGGTCAAGTCAGTTAAGTTAACCAGTTGTTAGAATGAGTTGACTTCTTTGTTGAGTTCATCTTCTCCTTGATCCAGTGGGTCCTTGCAAGGTGAGCATCTTGATCATTGATCCGTCATCGGCCCTTGATCATTCTTCAGTCCTTGACCCTTCCTTGATTCAGCTTCAGTCTTTGAGCTTTCATCCTTGATCCTGTCTTTATCTTCGATCCTTCCTCGAGCTTTGATCCTGCCTCGAGCTTTGATCCTGCCTCGAGCTTTGATCCTGCCTCGAGCTTTGATCCTCCCTCGAGCTTTGATCCTTCCTCGAGCTTTGATCCTGCCTCGAGCTTTGATCCTGCCTCGAGCTTTGATCCTGCTTCGAGCTTTGATCCTTCCTCGAGCTTTGATCCTGCCTCGAGCTTTGATCCTGCCTCGAGATTTGATCCTTCCTCGAGCTTTGATCCTTCCTCGAGCTTTGATCCTGCCTCGAGCTTTGATCCTGCCTCGAGCTTTGATCCTGCCTCGAGCTTTGATCCTTCCTCGATCTTTGATCCTGCCTCGAGCTTTGATCCTTCCTCGAGCTTTGATCCTTCCTCGAGCTTTGATCCTGCCTCGAGCTTTGATCCTGCCTCGAGCTTTGATCCTGCCTCGAGCTTTGATCCTGCCTCGAGCTTTGATCCTGCCTCGAGCTTTGATCCTGCCTCAAGTTTTGATCCTGCCTCAAGCTTTGATCCTTCCTCGAGCTTTGATCCTTCCTCGAACTTTGATCCTGCCTCAAGCTTTGATCCTGCCTCGAGCTTTGATCCTTCCTCGAGCTTTGATCCTTCCTCGAGCTTTGATCCTTCCTCGAGCTTTGATCCTGCCTCAAGCTTTGATCCTGCCTCGAGCTTTGATCCTGCCTCGAGCTTTGATCCTTCCTCGAGCTTTGATCCTGCCTCGAGCTTTGATCCTGCCTCAAGCTTTGATCCTTCCTCGAGCTTTGATCCTGCCTCGAGCTTTGATCCTGCCTCGAGCTTTGATCCTGCCTCGAGCTTTGATCCTGCCTCGAGCTTTGATCCTGCCTCGAGCTTTGATCCTTCCTTGAGCTTTGATCCTGCCTCGAGCTTTGATCCTTCCTCGAGCTTTGATCCTGCCTCGAGCTTTGATCCTGCCTCGAGCTTTGATCCTTCCTCGAGCTTTGATCCTTCCTCGAGCTTTGATCCTGCCTCGAGCTTTGATCCTTCCTCGAGCTTTGATCCTGCCTCGAGCTTTGATCCTGCCTTGAGCTTTGATCCTTCCTCGAGCTTTGATCCTTCCTCGAGCTTTGATCCTTCTTCGAGCTTTGATCCTGCCTCGAGCTTTGATCCTTCCTCGAGCTCTGATCCTGCCTCGAGCTTTGATCCTGCCTCGAGCTTTGATCCTGCCTCGAGCTTTGATCCTGCCTTGAGCTTTGATCCTTCCTTGAGCTTTGATCCTGCCTCGAGCTTTGATCCTGCTTCGAGCTTTGATCCTGCCTCGAGCTTTGATCCTGCCTCGAGCTTTGATCCTGCCTCGAGTTTTGATCCTGCCTCGAGCTTTGATCCTTCCTTGAGCTTTGATCATGCCTCGAGCTTTGATCCTTCCTCGAGCTTTGATCCTGCCTCGAGCTTTGATCCTTCCTTGAGCTTTGATCCTTCCTCGAGCTTTGATCCTGCCTCGAGCTTTGATCCTGCCTCGAGCTTTGATCCTTCCTTGAGCTTTGATCCTTCCTCGAGCTTTGATCCTTCCTCGAGCTTTGATCCTGCCTCGAGCTTTGATCCTTCCTCGAGCTTTGATCCTGCCTCGAGCTTTGATCCTGCCTCGAGCTTTGATCCTGCTTCGAGCTTTGATCCTTCCTCGAGCTTTGATCCTGCCTCGAGCTTTGATCCTGCCTCGAGCTTTGATCCTGCCTCGAGCTTTGATCCTGCCTTGAGCTTTGATCCTGCCTCGAGCTTTGATCCTGCCTCGAGCTTTGATCCTGCCTTGAGCTTTGATCCTTCCTTAGAGCTTTGATCCTGCCTCGAGCTTTGATCCTTCCTTGAGCTTTGATCCTGCCTCGAGCTTTGATCCTTCCTTGAGCTTTGATCCTTCCTCGAGCTTTGATCCTGCCTCGAGCTTTGATCCTTCCTCGAGCTTTGATCCTGCCTCGAGCTTTGATCCTGCCTCGAGCTTTGATCCTGCCTCGAGCTTTGATCCTGCCTCGAGCTTTGATCCTGCCTCGAGCTTTGATCCTGCCTCGAGCTTTGATCCTTCCTCGAGCTTTGATCCTGCCTCGAGCTTTGATCCTGCCTCGAGCTTTGATCCTGCCTTGAGCTTTGATCCTTCCTTGAGCTTTGATCCTTCCTTGAGCTTTGATCCTTCCTTGAGCTTTGATCCTGCCTCGAGCTTTGATCCTGCCTCGAGCTTTGATCCTGCCTCGAGCTTTGATCCTTCCTTGAGCTTTGATCCTTCCTTTAGCTTTGATCCTTCCTTGAGCTTTGATCCTTCCTTGAGCTTTGATCCTTTTTGAGCTTTGATCCTTCCTTGAGCTTTGATCCTGCCTCGAGCTTTGATCCTGCCTCGAGCTTTGATCCTTCCTTGAGCTTTGATCCTTCCTTGAGCTTTGATCCTGCCATGAGCTTTGATCCTGCCTTGAGCTTTGATCCTGCCTCGAGCTTTGATCCTGCCTCGAGCTTTGATCCTTCCTCGAGCTTTGATCCTTCCTCGAGCTTTGATCCTTCCTTGAGCTTTGATCCTTCCTTGAGCTTTGATCCTTCCTTGAGCTTTGTTCCTGCCTCGAGCTTTGATCCTGCCTCGAGCTTTGATCCTTCCTTGAGCTTTGATCCTTGAGCTTTGATCCTTCCTTGAGCTTTGATCCTTCCTTGAGCTTTGATCCTTCCTCGAGCTTTGATCCTTCCTCGAGCTTTGATCCTTCCTCGAGCTTTGATCCTGCCTCGAGCTTTGATCCTTCCTTGAGCTTTGATCCTTCCTTGAGCTTTGATCCTTCCTTGAGCTTTGATCCTTCCTCGAGCTTTGATCCTTCCTCGAGCTTTGATCCTTCCTCGAGCTTTGATCCTTCCTCGAGCTTTGATCCTGCCTTGAGCTTTGATCCTGCCTCGAGCTTTGATCCTGCCTCGAGCTTTGATCCTGCCTCGAGCTTTGATCCTTGAGCTTTGATCCTTCCTTGAGCTTTGATCCTTCCTTGAGCTTTGATCCTTCCTTGAGCTTTGATCCTTCCTCGAGCTTTGATCCTGCCTCGAGCTTTGATCCTGCCTCGAGCTTTGATCCTTCCTTGAGCTTTGATCTTTCCTTGAGCTTTGATCCTTCCTTGAGCTTTGATCCTTCCTTGAGCTTTGATCCTTCCTTGAGCTTTGATCCTTCCTTGAGCTTTGATCCTTCCTTGAGCTTTGATCCTTCCTTGAGCTTTGATCCTTCCTTGAGCTTTGATCCTTCCTTGAGCTTTGATCCTGCCTTCATCCTTCCTCCAAGGAACTGAGAAAGTGTTTAGATTATTTTCCTTTTGGTTAAATGATACATTTTGTAGTATTTATGTCACTTGTGTTTATGTCACTGGTGTTTATGTTACTGGTATTTATATCACTTATGTTTATATTACTGGTGTTTATATAAGTGATGTTAATGTCACTGGTGTTTATGTCAGTGGTGTTTATATCAGTGATGTTTATATCACTGGTGTTTATAACACTGGTGTTTATAACACTGGTGTTTATGTCTCTGGTGTTTATAACTCTGGTGCTTATGTCTCTGGTGTTTGTCACTGGTGCTTAAATAAGTGATGTTTATAACAATGGTGTTTATATTACTGATGTTTATATCCCGGAGTCAGTGAATACCATGAAGGATTGGAAAGCTCTTGCTTGTTCCCTGGACTTGGAACTACTCTCCTTCATATCACAGCTGATTTGCTGTATGTTGACTTTTCAGTTTTTTTTTTTTTTTTTTGGGGTCTTGTGACCGAGGTCTCCAGACACTAGTCTCATATAACACCAGTGAATGTAGCTTCTGGTCTTGTGACTGAGGTCTCCAGACACTGGTCTGTGATATGATAACACCAGTGAATGTAAATAACAATAAAAGGCACAATACCGTGACTGGAACAATACACACACAACCCGCACATATAAAAAAGAGAGGAGCTTACGACGACGTTTCGGTCCGACTTGGACCATTTACAAAGTCACACTAACACAAAGGAACGAATGAACGAATAAGTTCAGGTAAGATCCCAATAGGATGAGCGGGGAAGACGGTACAGACGAAGAATAGCGCTGGACAGGAGTCTTCTTAGTCGTAGAAATAGAGCCAGGGCTTAACCCAGCAGCTAAGGCGATCGTGGGGCAGACTTGAGAACAGGAATAGCAGGCTCTCCTGTTGGTGAGACTTCTGTGGGGTGAGCGGGGAGGACGGGACAGGCGAAGATTAGCGCTAGAGAGGAGTGTAGATATTGAGCCAGGGCTTAACCCAGCAGCTAAAGCGAAAGTGGGTCAGAGGGGCGAACAGCTCAAGGTACCTGACATAGAATCAAAAGGTTATTTGTAAATAGGAATGCTCCCTTATTGAGCAAGTTTTTTTCTAAACTTCACTATCCTCATCACTTCATTAGAGACTGCAGACGACGGGCATTAAACATCTTCAACACACCCAGAGAAGACACTGCCGAGAAGAGATACATAGTCCTCCCCACCAACTCCATTGCCAAACACGTTTCCAACATTTTTTCCAATACCTTTTTCCGAGTATCCACCTCCACATCCACCACCATCAAGGACATTACCTTGATGGTGTATACCCCTGCATATCCACTGCAGGGGTATACACAATTCCTTGTAATGACTGCAGCAAATTATACGTCGGCGAAACATCCAGAGACCTCCAGACACGTATTTCAGAACACCAGTACGCAGGCAGATCTGACGACCCAAGAAATAACTGTTTTCAACACCGAAATTTACACAACCATTTAATCAACAACAGAAACGCAAGACTCATCGCCAGAGAAGACAACACTCAATACCGAAGAATCCTGGAATCATCACTCATCTGCATATCCAACAACTTCAACCAGAACAACGGCTTCTACAACATAGCTGAACCTATTGCCAAGAAACTTCATCGCTATCCCACATAGAACTCAAGAATGGAACACTGCAGGTCCTTTAAGTTACCCAAGGTTTTAACTATCACCCTATTTTGAAGACTGTCACATGCAGCATTCTCCACCTGACTAAATCCTATAAATACTCATGTTACTCTTTTTCCAGGTAGATCTGTCTGTGACTCGATAAAGCCCACTGCGTGGGCGAAACGTTGTCAATAAAGGATGACATTATACTGCTTATGTGTTTATTTTTCCGACCGAGGTCTCCAGACACTGGTCTGTCATATGATGACCCCAGTGAGTGTAGCTTCTGGTCTTGTGACCGAGGTCTCCAGACACTGGTATGTTATATGATAACACACTCTGTGAGGTTTTTAGTTTGATAACCGAGTCATTTAGACACTCGGTGATTATGACCCCCCTTTTCCCACTGTGAAGCTTAATATGCATTTTTAGGGAGATATGTTATGGCATTCAAATTCCTCTTATCCGCCACTCTCTTCCATCTTCTGTGTGTAGTTTCTCTTACCCTCGCTATGTGACAGTGGAGATCTTTCAACAAACCGGCTTTTAAATTTAGTAATATATGCATGAGAAGGGGTTACTATCTCCTCGCTCTCGGCATTTTAGTCGCCTGTTACGATACACATGGCTTACGGAGGAAGAATTCTGTTCCACTACCCTATGGAGATAAGCGGAAATAAACAAGAACAAACACTATTAAGAAAACAGAAGAAAACCCAGAGGGGTGTATGTGTGTGTATATATATATATATATATATAATATGCTTGTACATGCATGTGTAATGTGACCTAAGTGTAAGAAGTAGCAAGACGTACCTGAAATCTTGCATGTTTATGAGAGAAAAAAGAGACCAGCAATCCTACCATCATGTAAAACAATTACAGGCTTCCGTTTCACACTCACTTGGCAGGACGGTAGTACCTCCCTGGACGGTTGTTGTCTACCAAACTAGGATGATGGACATATCTTCTTGAAAGTCCATTCTCCTTAAAATGCTCAGGCATGCTAGTGGCTTTCTTTGTGCTTAACAATATCTTATAACATGTAAATTTCGCATTGTATATTATGCAAAGGAATAAATATTTGTATTTGTATTTCTCATGTGTACGGCATAGGCTATCACGAGAGATTGTAAGTCCCAAGTGATAGCAACTCCAGCTCTGCTGGAAGCAAATATTTGAAGCCTACGTAACAAATGAACTATTACCGGAATACTCGACGGTATCCCCATATCCTTGTTGAAGTCTCCCACCTCAAGCTGACACTACTGAAGTCTCCCACCTCAAGCTGACACTACTGAAGTCTCCCAGCTCAGGCTAACACTACTAGTCTCCCAACTCAGACTGACATTACTGAAGTCTCCCAGCTCAGGCTGACACTATTGAAGTCTCCCACCTCAGACTGACATTATTGAAGTCTCCCAGCTCAAGCTGACACTACTGAAGTCTCTCAGTCAGGCTGACACTATTGAAGTCTCCCACATCAGACTGACATTATTGAAGTCTCCCAGCTCAAGCTGACACTACTGAAGTCTCCCAGCTCAGGCTGACACTACTGAAGTCTCCCAGCTCAAGCTGACACTACTGAAGTCTCCCAGCTCAGGCTGACACTATTGAAGTCTCCCACATCAGACTGACATTATTGAAGTCTCCCAGCTCAAGCTGACACTACTGAAGTCTCCCAGCTCAGGCTGACACTACTGGTCTCCCAACTCAGGCTGACACTACTGAAGTCTCCCAGCTCAGGCTGACACTACTGAAGTCTCCCAGCTCAGGCTGACACTATTGAAGTCTCCCACATCAGACTGACATTATTGAAGTCTCCCAGCTCAAGCTGACACTACTGAAGTCTCCCAGCTCAGGCTGACACTACTGGTCTCCCAACTCAGGCTGACACTACTGAAGTCTCCCAGCTCAGACTGACACTACTGGTCTCCCAACTCATGCTGACACTACTGAAGTCTCCTAGCTCAAGCTGACACTACTGAAGTCTCCCAGCTCAAGCTGACACTACTGAAGTCTCCCAGCTCAGACTGACACTACTGAAGTCTCCCAGCTCAAGCTGACACTACTGAAGTCTCCCAGCATAAGCTGACACTACTGAAGTCTCCCAGCTCAGGCTGACACTACTGAAGTCTCCCAGCTCAGGCTGACACTACTCAAATCTCCCAGGTCAGCCTGACACTGCTGAAGTTTTCCAGCTCAAGCTGACACTACTGAAGTCTCCCAGCATAAGCTGACACTACTGAAGTCTCCCAGCTCAGGCTGACACTACTGAAGTCTCCCAGCTCAGCCTGATACTGCTGAAGTCTCCAAGCTCAGGCTATCACTACTGAAGTCTCCAAGCTCATGCTGACAAGACTGAAGTCTTCCAGCTCAGGCTGACACTACTGAAGTCTCCCAGCTCATATTGACACTACTGAAGTCTTCCAGCTCAGACTGACACTACTGAAGTCTCCCAGCTCAGGCTGACACTACTGAAGTCTCCCAGTCTCCTAGTTCAGGCTGACACTACTGAAGTATCCCAGCCTCCTAGCTCAGCCTGTTACTACTGAAGTCTCTCAGCTCAGGCTGACACTACTGAAGTCTCCCAGCTCAGGCTGATACTAATGAAGTCTCCCAGCTTAGCCTGATACTGCTGAAGTCTCCCACCTCAGGCTGACACTGCTGAAGTCTTCAGCTCAGGCTGACACTGCTGAAGTCTCCTAGCTCAGGCTGACACTACTGAAGTCTCCCAGCTCAGGCTGACACTACTGAAGTCTCCCAGCTCAGGCTGACACTACTGAAGTCTCCCAGCTCGGGCTGACACTATTGAAGTCTCCCAGCTCAGGCTGACACTACTGAAGTCTCCCAGCCCAGGCTGACGCTACTGAAGTCTCCCAGCTCGGGCTGACACTACTGAAGTCTCCCAGCTCGGGCTGACACTACTGAAGTCTCCCATCTGAGGCTGACACTACTGAAGTCTCCCAGCTGAGGCTGACACTACTGAAGTCTCCCAGCTCATGCTGACACTACTGAAGTCTCCCAGCTCAGGCTGACTCTACTGAAGTCTCCCAGCTCAGGCTGACACGTCTCCTAGCTCAGTCTGACACATATACATACTTTATATGTACACCATCCCGCGTGTAACATTGAAAAACATTGCTAGTGTTGTTCCCACTGTGTAACTCTCACATACAATATGGTAGTAGCACTCTGCTGATGTAACCAGTTTTGATAAATGTAAAAAAAAAAAAACTGTCTTTGATTGAGATCTTCCACTGACTTAGTATTCACCTCAAGGAAACTCACTTCATAAGATGTGCAGCCTAGGAAAACCAGTTCTTCAATATTGTTATCATGTTGTAACACATCTACGACTTCCCTTGCTAGATGCTGGTTCATCTTTATGGTACCATGTGAGTGCTTTGTACCTGGGGAAGAGGACCTCTTCTATATGGAGGGTGTCACTCTCCTTACAGGGTGTCACTCTCCTTACTGGGTGTCACTCTCTTTAATGGGTGTCACTCTCCTTACAGGGTGTCACTCTCCCTTCAAGGTATCACTCTCCCTACAGTGTGCCACTCTCCCTTCAGTGTGCCACTCTCCCTTCAGGGTGTCACTCTCCTTACAGAGTGTCACTCTCCCTACAGTGTGCCACTCTCCCTTCAGGGTGTCACTCTCCATACAGTGTGCCACTCTCCCTTCAGGGTGTCACTCTCCATACAGTGTGCCACTCTCCCTTCAGGGTGTCACTCTCCATACAGTGTGCCACTCTCCCTACAGTGTGCCAAACTCCCTACAGTGTGCCACTCTCCACAGGTGCCACTCTCCATACAGTGTGCCACTCTCCTACAGTGTGCCAAAACTCCCTACAGTGTCCACTCTCCTACAGGTGTCACTCTCCTACAGTGTGCCACTCTCCATACAGTGTGCCACTCTTCCTTCAGGGTGTCACTCTCCCTACAGTGTGCCACTCTAAATACAGTGTGCCACTCTCCCTTCAGAATGTCACTCTCCATACAGTGTGCCACTCTCCCTTCAGGGTGTCACTCTCCCTACAGTGTGCCACTCTCCATCTGGCTATTCTCCCTTCAAGGTGTCACTCCCTACAGTGTGCCACACTCCCTTCAGGGTACCACTCTCCCTTCAGGGTGTCACTCTCTTCAGGGTGCCACTCTCCCTTCAGGGTGTCACTCTCTTCAGGGTGTCACTCTCCCTTCAGGTACCATTCTCTTCAGGGTGTCACTCTCCCTACGGGATGTCACTCTCCCTTCAGGGTACCACTCTCCTTTCAGGGTGCCGCTCTCCTTAAGGGTGCCACTCTCCTTCATGGTACCACTCCCTTCAGGGTGCCACTATCTCTACAGGGTGGTACCTCTGACTAACAACTCTCTATCTTTTTCCGGCATAAATTGTGGAGATATTTCCCCTTTGGTCTAAATTTGCTGACACTGACGATTACACTACATAAATTATGGATATGGATTGCAGAATGTAAAAGTATTTTGACTAATTGTACTTGCTCTGTGATTATGATACATATTATATAAGAGTGAATTTCTGACGACAGTAACAAGTTAATAATGATAGTATAAAGTTGATAATGGTAGAAATGGTGTATGTTTAAAGCTCTTTCGCTCATTCTTTATCATTCGGGAGAAAACAGGCTTCAGACACACACCTCTACGAAAAAGGAGATGTAGAGAGGGAGAAACACTCCTCTCTACAGGCGAAGACAATGGTTAAAGAGCTTTCAAAGGCAGCAGATTTTCTGAACAACGAAGACCCGCATTGATTAAATAAATGAAAAACATAGAGCTGAAAACAGTAGTAGTAGTAGTAAAGAGAGTGAAGTCAACGGCTGCCACAGTGAAAAGCTCTGTTCCACAAGGCACAGAACTTGCCCGGCCTCTGTTTCTCATTCTTGTATCCTTCATAGACAAGAACATTAATCATAGCATTGTAACGTCTTTTGCTGATGAGACCTGAATTTCCACGAGTGGTATCCGTCGAAGATACTACGAATCTTCAAGTGAATATGTGGTTTAACGCTTAGTTTTGATTATAATAATAATTCAAGTAGATATAAATCAAGTCTTCTCGTGGGCCTCAGAAAATATGATGTTTAACGAGGGCAAACTTAAGTTGCTCTGCAATAGAAGATTGGAGGAATAGATTGGACTGAACAGAGTACAGGACAAACACAGACCATTGGGAGTAATAATGTCAGATCTCACATTCATTCAAGGATGACAACAATGTTGTCATTGCTACTACAAAGAAAATGATAGGTTGGATAACTAGAACTTTCAAGACGAGATGCTAAGCCAGTGATGATACTCTATTAGTGACTTGTTCTCTCCCGGCTAACATACTGTTGAATACTAATGGCCTCCTTCAAGGCAGGCGAGATGGCTAAGTCACAAAACTTGTAGAGAACTTTCACTGCCCATATACACTCAATCAAACTGGCAGACGGTGCGAAATGCCCCAATAAAAAGCAGGGGCACGACGGGTGCACTAAGAGAGAACTCGATGAGTGTCAGAGGTCCCCGACTCTTCAACAACGCCCCTCTCTCTGTGCATGTGGGTAATTACCAATACACGTCTGCCTGTCTTCAAGAGAGAACTTGACAAGTTCCTCAAATCAGTTTCTGACCAACCGGGCTGTGGTTCCTACGTTGGAATATGTGCGGCCAGCAGTAACAGCCTGATCGATCAGACCGATGGTGCTGTATAACCCCTGTGGTTTAGCGCTTCTTTTGATTATAATAATAATAATAATTTATATCACTGGTGTTTATAACACTCGTGTTTATATCTCCGATGTTTATTTCTCTGGTATTGATAACACTGGTGTTTATATCACTGGCATTTATGTCACTGGTGATATAAACACGGGTGCAGCCTAGTGCCAGACCAGGCTGCTGGGGCGCTGACCCCCAAAAACCATCTTTCAGGTATCAGGTACCGAGGTAAACAACGTACTGAGACTCGGGTAAACAACGTACTGAGACTCGGGTAAACAACGTACTGAGACTCCGGTAAATAACGTACTGAGACTCGGGTAAACAACGTACTGAGACTCGGGTAAACAATGTACTGATATACGGGTAAACAACGTGCTGAGACGGGTAAACAACGTACTGAGACTCTGGTAAACAACGTACAGAGAAAGAGGTAAACGTACTGAGACAGGTAAATAATGTACTGAGACACGGGTAAACAACGTACTGAGACACGGGTAAACAACGTACTGAGACACAGGTAAACAACGTACTGAGACACAGGTAAACAATGTACTGAGACACGGGTAAACAATGTACTGATATACGGGTAAACAACGTTCTGAGACGGGTAAACAACGTACTGATATACAGGTAAACAACGTACTGAGTCACGGGTAAACAACATACTGATACACTGGTAAACAACGTACTGAGACAGGTTAACAACGTACTGAGACACGGGTAAAAAACGTACTGATACACGGGTAAACAACGTACCGAGACGGGTAAATATCGTACTGAGTCACGGGTAAACAACGTATTGAGACAGGTAAACAACGTACTGAGACACGGGTAAACAACGTACTGAGTCACAAGTAAACAACGTACTTAGACACGTGTAAACAACGCACTGAGTCACGGGTAAACGTACTGAGTCACGGGTAAACAACGTACTGAGTCACGGGTAAACAACGTACTGATACACGGGTAAACAACGTACTGAGACACTGGTAAACAACGTACTAATACCGGGTAAACAACGTACTGAGACACGGGTAAACAACGTACTGAGACACGGGTAAACAACGTAGAGACAGGTAAACAACGTACTGAGACAGGTAAATAGCGTACTGAGTCACAGGTAAACAACGTACTGAGACACAGGTAAACAACGTACTGAGACACAGGTAAACAATGTACTGAGACACGGGTAAACAATATACTGATATACGGGTAAACAACGTGCTGAGACGGGTAAACAACGTAATAAGACAGGTAAACAACGTACTAAGACAGGTAAGCAACGTACTGAGACTCGGGTAAACAACGTACTGACACTCGGGTAAACAACGTACTGAGACTCGGGTAAACAACGTACTGAGACTCCGGTAAATAACGTACTGAGACTCGGGTAAACAACGTACTGAGACACGGGTAAACAACGTACTGAGACTCGGGTAAACAACGTACTGAGGTAAATAACGTACTGAGACAGGTAAATGACGTACTGAGACACGGGTAAACAACGTACTGAGACGGGTAAACAACGTACTGAGACTCGGGTAAACAGCGTACTGAGACACGGGTAAATAACGTACTGAGACGGGTAAACAACGTACTGAGACACGGGTAAACAACGTACTGAGACTCGGGTAAATAACGTACTGAGACACGGGTAAACAACGTACTGAGACTCGGGTAAATAACGTACTGAGACAGGTAAATAACGTACTGAGTCACAGGTAAACAACGTACTGAGACACAGGTAAACAACGTACTGAGACACAGGTAAACAATGTACTGAGACACGGGTAAACCATATACTGATATACGGGTAAACAACGTGCTGAGACGGGTAAACAACGTGCTGAGACGGGTAAACAACATACTAAGACAGGTAAACAACGTACTAATACAGGTAAGCAACGTACTGATACACAGGTAAACGTACTGATACGAGCAAACAACGTACTGATACACTGGTAAACAACGTACTGATACACGGGTAAACAACGTACTGAGACACGGGAAAACAACGTACCGAGTCACGGGTAAACAACGTACTGAGTCACGGGTAAACAGCGTACTGATACACGGGTAAACAACGTACTGATATACAGGTAAACAACGTACTGAGTCACGGGTAAACAACATACTGATACACTGGTAAACAACGTACTGAGACACGGGTAAAAAAAGTACTGATACACATGTAAACAACGTACTGAGACGGGTAAATATCGTACTGAGTCACGGGTAAACAACGTACTGAGACAGGTCAACAACGTATTGATACACGGGTAAACAACGTACTGATACACGGGTAAACAACGTACTGAGACACGGGTAAACTACGTACTGATACACGGGTAAACAACGTAGAGACACGGGTAAACAACGTACTGAGACACGGGTAAACAACGTACTGATACACGGATAAACAACGTACTGAGACACGGGTAAACGTACTGAGACACGGGTAAACAACGTACTGATACACGGGTAAACAACGTACTGATACACGGGTAAACGTACTGAGACACGGGTAAACTACGTACTGATACACGGGTAAACAACGTACTGAGACACGGGTAAACGTACTGAGACACGGGTAAACAACTTACTGATACACGGGTAAACAACGTACTGATACACGGGTAAACAACGTACTGATACACGGGTAAACAACGTACTGATACACGGGTAAACAACGTACTGAGACACGGGTAAACTACGTACTGATACACGGGTAAACAACGTACTGAGACACGGGTAAACAACGTACTGAGACACGGGTAAACAACGTACTGATACACGGGTAAACAACGTACTGATACACGGGTAAACAACGTACTGATACACGGGTAAACAACGTACTGAGACACGGGTAAACAACGTACTGAGACACGGGTAAACAACGTACTGAGACACGGGTAAACTACGTACTGAGACACGGGTAAACAACGTATTGAGACACTGGTAAACGACTCAGTAACATCAAAACTTACTAGTGTAAAGTCGTTAAATATGTTCAGGTTCTACAATTTATTAATGATGTCAACATTGTTTTTTATGTGGGCTTCTGCTGTGATTGATGCTGTGACTAGTGCAGTGACTAGTGCAGTGACTGGTACTGTGACTAGTGCTGTAAATAACAAAAAAGGCACAATACCGTGACTGGAACAATACACACACAACCCGCACATATAAAAGAGAGGAGCTTACGACGACGTTTCGGCCCGACTTGGACCATTTACAAAGTCACACTAACACACAGAGACAGAGGAAGGGTATTTATAGGCAGGCAGACAGGGGAGGGTACAAGAGAGTGGGGAAATGTAGGAGTAGTGGTAGTAGTGGTAGTAGTAAAGGTAGTAGTAAAGGTAGTAGAGTAGACAGTCATATGGGAAGGAGCACTGCTATGAGGCTAGCGACCCGCAAGGGGGGTACGAGAGGGAAGAAAAGCGAAAAATGAAGGAAAATACAAGGCAAAAGAAAGAACAGAAAGAAAGGAAAACCCAAGGAGAAAAAAGGAGAAGGGGAAGATAAGACAGGGAAGGAATCAGGTTAAGTCACGGGTGTTCTGAAGTTTAGAGCATTTAACAATGTAATGAGAGAGGAAAGCATCAACAGAGACAAAGCCAGGGCTAAGATTCATACAGGGAAAGTTGTGTATAAGGGAGGATTCAACCAGGCGGCGACTATGAAAGTTAGACGTAGGGTAGACAGTTTTAGCAGAAGACCAATCAATGGGATGACTGTGATCTCTGACATGACAGAAAAGAGCATTATTAGTGTCGGCAAGCCTAACACTATTTTTGTGCTCCCTGAGTCTGTCAGAAAGAGATCGGCCAGTTTCTCCGAAGTACTGAAGAGGACAGGAGGAGCAAGAAATAGAGTAGACACCAGGAGAATCTGTGGAGGTAGGGGAGGTATGAACTAGATTAGTGCGAAGAGTGTTAGTTTGGCGAAAGGTAAGTTTGATGTCTAAGGAACGGAGAGTTGCTGAGATTAGAGAGACCAGAGATGTAGGGAAGGCAGAGGACTGGAGAGTTCTCAGGAGTAGAGGGTTTAGGAGAGAAGAAAGTCCGTGACTTAACCTGATTCCTTCCCTGTCTTATCTTCCCCCTTCTCCTTTTTTCTCCTTGGGTTTTCCTTTCTTTCTGTTCTTTCTTTTGCCTTGTATTTTCCTTCATTTTTTCGCTTTTCTTCCTCTCGTACCCCTTGCGGGTCGCTAGCCTCATAGCAGTGCTCCTTCCCATATGACTGTCTACTCTACTACCTTTACTACTACCTTTACTACTACCACTACTACCACTACTCCTACATTTCCCCACTCTCTTGTACCCTCCCCTGTCTGCCTGCCTATAAATACCCTTCCTCTGTCTCTGTGTGTTAGTGTGACTTTGTAAATGGTCCAAGTCGGGCCGAAACGTCGTCGTAAGCTCCTCTCTTTTATATGTGCGGGTTGTGTGTGTACTAGTGCTGTAACTGGTGCAATGACTAGTGCAGTAACTGGTTCAGTAACTGGTACTCTAACTACTATTAATCCTCCACCACTTCCTCTCTATTTCCTGTCCCTGTCTGCACCTCTCTCACCATTACTTTCTATCTCGTTATCGACACACACATACACGCACGCACGCACACGCGCGCGCATATACAACAGGCCTAGTGTCTAATCGACATGTGCCTAGGACAAAATGGTAACTGTCACCTCTCTCACCATTAGTTTCTATCTCCTCGACACTCACCTCTCTCACCATTACTTTCTACAATTTCGACGGTGCACATGTTGCTGCCGCCCCTCTGTTCGATGCTACGGTCCTCATCTCCTCATACCAAAGTTGGTCCACAATGGTTCAATGACATTCAATGCAACAATGGCGCGCGGGGTGCACGAGGTGGGGCTCGTTATCTCACAATGCCTCGACCTTTAGTGTCTTTCTTGGTCTCAAAGGTAGTGTCCACTAACGGCAACTTTCATTGATCTTTAAACTTTGGCTTTGATGGTGATAGGACAGTCTGAAGCTGTGTTTGTAGACTGTACCTCCCTGCTACCACCACCACACTCACTTTGATGGTGATAGGACAGTCTGAAGCTGTGTTTGTAGACTGTACCTCCCGGCTACCACCACCACACTCACTTTGATGGTGGTAGGACAGTCTGAAGCTGTGTTTGTAGACTGTACCTCCCGGCTACCACCACCACACTCACTTTGATGGTGGTAGGACAGTCTGAAGCTGTGTTTGTAGACTGTACCTCCCTGCTACCATCACCAGACTCACTTTGATGGTGGTAGGACAGTCTGAAGCTGTGTTTGTAGACTGTACCTCCTTGCTACCACCACCACACTCACTTTGATGGTGGTAGGACAGTCTGAAGCTGTGTTTGTAGACTGTACCTCCTTGCTACCACCACCACACTCACTTTGATGGTGGTAGGACAGTCTGAAGCTGTGTTTGTAGACTGTACCTCCTTGCTACCACCACCACACTCACTTTGATGGTGGTAGGACAGTCTGAAGCTGTGTTTGTAGACTGTACCTCCTTGCTACCACCACCACACTCACTTTGATGGTGGTAGGACAGTCTGAAGCTGTGTTTGTAGACTGTACCTCCCTGCTACCACCACCACACTCACTTTGATGGTGGTAGGACAGTCTGAAGCTGTGTTTGTAGACTGTACCTCCCGGCTACCACCACCAGACTCACTTTGATGGTGGTAGGACAGTCTGAAGCTGTGTTTGTAGACTGTACCTCCTGCTACCATCACCAGACTCACTTTGATGGTGGTAGGACAGTCTGAAGCTGTGTTTGTAGACTGTACCTCCCGGCTACCACCACCAGACTCACTTTGATGGTGGTAGGACAGTCTGAAGCTGTGTTTGTAGACTGTACCTCCCTGCTACCATCACCAGACTCACTTTGATGGTGGTAGGACAGTCTGAAGCTGTGTTTGTAGACTGTACCTCCCTGCTACCATCACCAGACTCACTTTGAGGGTGGTAGGACACTCTGAAGCTGTGTTTGTAGACTGTACCTCCCTGCTACCATCACCAGACTCACTTTGATGGTGGTAGGACAGTCTGAAGCTGTGTTTGTAGACTGTACCTCCCTGCTACCATCACCAGACTCACTTTGATGGTGGTAGGACAGTCTGAAGCTGTGTTTGTAGACTGTACCTCCCTGCTACCACCACCAGACTCACTTTGATGGTGGTAGGACAGTCTGAAGCTGTGTTTGTAGACTGTACCTCCCTGCTACCACCACCAGACTCACTTTGATGGTGGTAGGACAGTCTGAAGCTGTGTTTGTAGACTGTACCTCCCTGCTACCACCACCACACTCACTTTGATGGTGGTAGGACAGTCTGAAGCTGTGTTTGTAGACTGTACCTCTCTGCTACCATCACCAGACTCACTTTGATGGTGGTAGGACAGTCTGAAGCTGTGTTTGTAGACTGTACCTCCCTGCTACCATCACCAGACTCACTTTGATGGTGGTAGGACAGTCTGAAGCTGTGTTTGTAGACTGTACCTCTCTGCTACCATCACCAGACTCACCACAGTCCCTCCATCACTTTGTATATACAGTAAGCTCTCCTATCAAGATCCTCTACTTTTACCTTTGATGAGTTTCGAGAGTCTTACCACTCGGAGCCCGGCCATGGTCCAGGCTCGTCTGGTGCTAGCCTGGTCAACCAGGCTGTTGCTACTGGAGGCCCGCTGCCCCACATACCCATCACAACCTAGTTGATCTGGCACCTGGTGAAGATACTTGTCCATAAATAACAAAAAAAGGCACAATACCGTGACTTTGTAAATGGTCCAAGTGGGACCGAAACGTCGTAGTAAGCTCCTCTCTTCTATATGCGGGTTGTGTGTGTATACTTGTCCAGTTTCCTCTTGAAGACTTCTACACTTGTTCCAGCAGTGTTTCTAATATCTTCTGTTAAGATGCTGAATAATCTGGGGACATGAATGTTCATACAAAGTTCCCTCGTCAGGTCCCAAAAACCATTCGTCTCCATTCACTCCTATCTAACACACTCACACATGCTTGCTGGAAGTCCAAGCCCCTCGCCCACAAAACCTTTACCCCCTCCCTCCAACCTTTTCTAGGACGACCCCTACCCCGCCTTCCTTCCCCTACAGATTTATACGCTCTCCAAGTCATTCTTGTGGTATAAACATTGATAATAGATGCCGACAAACTGGTTAGAAAGACACGTAAGCAAACATGTTACAAAATGACACGATATCTATTAATAATAGATATCTCCAGTGAACACTAGAAAGGATAGCCCTTCTAGCATCCAGCCTGTTACTGGGCTTTTGCAACAAAGTCAGTATCCTGGTTCAGTTATCCGACATTATATAGCTTAAGAGGATTGCAACTGATAGGGTACTAACCAAACAGATATATTTAAAAGGTTTATTACCAAAGTGAGAAAATCTAGGGTAACGTAGTAAATCAAATATAAAGATATTAATTAAGATATCAATTAGGAGGTTAATTAGGAGGGTAGCTCCTACACTGCTCTCATATACAATAAGTCTGTGCTGAGGGCACATATATATAAATGACTCAGAAGTACCATCAGGTACAATGTCAGTAATTACAATAATATATACAAATAAGAATAAATGTGTGTATGAGTGTGCTCCCGGTAACTCTAAGACTCGACTCAACCAGTGTACGACTGAACTTCTCTAAAGCTATCTGCACTAACAAACTGACAATCAGAACAGCTTGATTGTCCAGTAAAATGAACAATTCGCAGAACAGCACTATAACAAGCAACAGCAACACAGCGTCAGGAACAAGGAGATAGAAAATCGACCCTAACTGGGGACCATCAGTAGATCCTACACAACAGTCACAAAACTCCCTTTCTACTGAAACTAGGTTCAGCATAAACAATCCCAAACTGTGGCGGTGCACAGATGCCTTATCGAATTAGGTCCAGAGCTATAGCTTGAGACCTGAGTTTTATCAGAGTGTCAATGTGACACACCACCCAGAACAACGTCGAATATCACCGTCTAGTCTATTCTCTGTGAACAGAGTTACACAGAGTTCTGAGAAGTATGATTCGTCTCACCATCGAATGCATACTCTACCCAACAGAGTCTAATGTCGAGAAAACAAGTAGAAGTAGGAGTGAGGTGTTGTCTCGACGAGGGTCAACAGGCCAGAGAGAGAGAGGGAAGAGGAACAACCACCCAGCTCAGGTGTGTTCAGAGACTGACTCCTCCCAGCAACTAGACGCCGGCAGCATAACAGTAGTTTGCCAACTCCAAGGCAGTTACGCCACACTCTCGAGCACAACATAAAATATTACATCCTACCTAATAAATATAGCTAAGTTAAATAAGTCAAATAATAGTCTAATAATAATATAAAGCAAGATATTAACGATTTAGCTATTATCGAGAATATCAGCAATATAAAATTATAGAAAATGGAAATATACAATATATACATTGAGGCCCAATCCTGGGGGCGCAATAAAACACTTGGACATATTTATTAGAAAACGTTTCGGTCCTGGGACCTTGATCACTTGAAGTGATCAAGGTCCCAGGACCGAAACGTTTTCTAATAAATATGCCCTAGTGTTTTCCCACGCGTCTTATTTTTTTGTAACTAACATTAAAAAGTGCATCGAAAATTGATTAGCGCATATTATGAAGGATTTTTTCCATGCGTTATTCATTTGTTCAGGTTTTTCAATAGTATCTGCAAAAATATCGCATTAAACAGAGAGCTTTATAAGAGCTTGCTGTATTCTGATGAGTATATCACTCTTGATGTATGTATACTGAGAGCAGCAGTGCATGTGTATATCTATACTGAGAGCAGCAGTGCATGTGTATATCTATACTGAGAGCAGCAGTGTATGTGTATATCTCAGTATATATACACTTTAGAGTTTACATTAATCACCATAGACCCATGTTTGGTATTAAAGTTAGTCTTAATGACCCTAGTGTAGTCGATAGGCTTCAAACTTCATTAACTAACCATTCAACCTCCACCACGCTTGCCACAACACCCCTTACCACAACCCCTCCCTCCCACCACCACAGCCCATCCCTCCCACCACCACAGCCCATCCCTCCCATCACCACAGCCCTTCCCTCCCACCACCACAGCCCATCCCTCCCACCACCACAGCCCTTCGCTCCCACCACCACAGCCCTTCCCTCCCACCACTACAGCTCATCCCTCCCACCACCACAGCCCATCCTCCCACCACACAGCCATCCTCCCACCGCCACAGCCCTTCCCTCCCACCACCACAGCCCTTCCCTCCTACCACCACCCCTTCCCTCCCACCACTACAGCTCATCCCTCCCACCACCACAGCCCAATCTTCCCACCACCATAGCCCTTCCTCCCACCACCACAGCCCATCCTCCACCACCACAGCCCATCCTTCCCACCACCACAGCCTATCCTTCCCACCACCACAGCCCTTCCTCCCACCACCACAGCCCTTCCTCCCACCACCACAGCCCTTCCTCCCACCACAGCCAGCCCTCCCACCACCACATCCCTTCCCTCCACCACCACAGCCCTTCCCTCCCACCACCACAGCCCATCCCTCCACCACCACAGCCCTTCCTCCAACCACAACAGCCCTTCCCTCCCACCACCACAGCCATTCTTCCCACCACCACAGCCCATCCTTCCCACCACCACAGCCCATCCCTCCCACCACCACAGCCCATCCTTCCCACCACCACAGCCCATCCTTCCCACCACCACAGCCCTTCCCTCCAACGCCACAGCCCTCCCACCACCACAGCCCATCCCTCCACCACCACAGCCCTTTCCTCCTCCACACAGCCCTTCCTCCTAAACCACAGCCCTTCCCTCCCTCCACCACAGCCTTTTCCCTGCCACCACCACAGCCTCTCCATCCAACCACTACAGCCCCTTCCTCCCACCACCACAGCCTTCCTCCACTCCACAAACCCCCACCACCACAACCCTCCTCCACTACCACAGCCTCTCCTCCACCACCACAACCCTCCCTCCCACCACCACAACCCATCCCTCCCACCACCACAGCTATTCCCTCCCACCACCACAGCCACTCCCTCCCACTACATCCCTTCCTCCCACCACCACAGCCGCCCTCCCACCACCACAGCCTTTCCCTCCCACCACCACAGCCCCTCCCTCCCACCACCACAGCCCTCCTCCCACCACCACACCCTTCCCTCCCACCACCACAGCCCTTTCCTCCACCACATAACCCTCACTACCACAGCACCTCCCTCCACCACCACAACCCTCCCTCCCAATACCACAGTTATTCCTCCCACCACCACAACCCTTCCTCCCACCACCACAACCAGTCCCTCCCACCACCAAAACCCTCCTCCACCACAACAACCCTCCCTCCACTACCACAGCCCCTCCCTCCGACCACCACAACCCCTCCCACCACCACAACCGCCTCCTACCACCACAGCCCTTCCCACCACCCCAGCCTCTCCTCTCCTCCACCACACAGCCCTTACCTCCCACCACCACAGCCCTTCCCTCCCACCACCACAGCCCTTCCCCCTCCCACCACAGCTCTTCCACCCACCACCACAGCCCATCCCTCCCACCACCACAACTCCTCCCTCCCACTACTATATCCCCTCCCTCCCACCACCACAAGCCCTCACCATACATCAGTCCCTCCTACCACTACCCCACCAGACTCCTTCCCCACCACCACCACACCAAAATCCCTCCCATCACCATTTTTTTTTTTTTCTAAAAAATGGTTTTAATAGACCATAATTTTTAAAGGGGTGGACCGGTAAGCCAGCGGAAGGCCTCGGTCAGATGACCAAAAGCTCCAACGGTGGGTCATCTGACTAAGACCCGCGTCAGGAAACACCTGTCCGGTGTCCTGACGAACCTACCTACCACCAAAATCTCTCTTCGTAAACCCTCCGTACCAAACTACAATCGCTGCACCACACCATAATCACTTACCATCACACTACAAACCCTCCTTACTAAACACAATCTCTCAGCATCACCGCAACATGATCCTTCATCACATCACAGTCCTTCACCAACACATCACAATCCTCCACCACATCACAATTCTCCTCCACCACATCACAATCCTCCACCACCACATCACAATCCTCAACCACCACATCACAGTCCTCCACCACCACATCACAATACTCCACCCCCACATCACAATCCTCCACCACCACATCACAACCACCACCACATAACAGTCCACCATCACTACATCACAATCCTCCACCACCACCACTTCAATCCTCCACCTCCTCATCACAATCCTCCACCACCACCACATAATCAACCACCACATAACCCTCCACATCCACAACAATCTTCCACCACCACATCACAATCCTCTACCACCACATAACAATCTTCCACCACCATATCACAACCACCACCACATAACAGTCCACCATCACTACATCACAATCCTCCACCACCACCACTTCAATCCTCCACCTCCTCATCACAATCCTCCACCACCACCACATAATCAACCACCACATAACAATCCACCACCACCACATAACAATCCTCCACCACCAGCACATTAATCCTTCACCACCACATAACAATCCTCCACCACCACCACATCAATACTCCACCACCACATTAATCCTCCACCACAACCACATCAATCCTCCACCACCACCACATCACAATCCTCCACCACCACATCACAATCCTCCACCACCACATCACAATCCTCCACCACCACATCACAATCCTCCACCACCACCACATCAATCTCCACCACCACCACATCAATCCTCCACCACCACATCAATCCTCCACCACTACATCTACTCCTCCACCACACTGATCCTCCACCACCACACAATCCTCCACCACCACATCACAATCCTCCACCACCACATCACAATCCTCCACCACCACATCACAATCCTCCACCACCACATCACAATCCTCCACCACCACATCACAATCCTCCACCACCACCACATCAATCCTCTACCACCACCACATCAATCCTCCACCACCACCACATCAATCCTCCACCACCACCACATCACAATCCTCCACCACCACATCACAATCCTCCACCACCACATCACAATCCACCACCACATCACAATCCTCCACCACCACATCACAATCCACCACCACATCACAATCCTCCACCACCACATCACAATCCTCCACTACCACATCACAATCTCCTCACCACAGCACTGTAATATATTGGGTTGTAGTAATCATTATTAATGACCAGTTTTAGTCATTCTACATAACCGGTTCATCTAACATCTCTGACATCATCTAGTCTTAAAATTAACATAAAATAAGTTAGGTGAAGATTCATGTTCAGGTTCCGTGAATGGTGGGACACTCAGGCTCACCACGCCTGGCACACCCTTCACTCTCAGGCTCACCACGCCTGGCACAACCTTCACTCTCAGGCTCACCACGCCTGGCACAACCTTCACTCTTCAGGGCTCACCACGCCTGGCACAACCTTCACTCTCAGGCTCACCACGCCTGGCACACCTTCACTTCAGGCCACACGCCTGGCACACCTTCACTATCAGGCTCACACGCCTGGCACACCCTTCACTCAGGCTCACCACGCCTGGCACACCCTTCACTATCAGGCTCACCACGCCTGGCACAACCTTCACTCAGGCTCACCACGCCTGGCACAACCTTCACTCTCAGGCTCACCACGCCTGGCACAACCTTCACTCTCAGGCTCACCACGCCTGGCACAACCTTCACTCTCAGGCTCACCACGCCTGGCACAACCTTCACTCTCAGGCTCACCACGCCTGGCACAACCTTCACTCTCAGGCTCACCACGCCTGGCACAACCTTCACTTCAGCTCACCACGCCTGGCACAACCTTCACTCTCAGGCTCACCACGCCTGGCACAACCTTCACTCTCAGGCTCACCACGCCTGGCACAACCTTCACTCTCAGGCTCACCACGCCTGGCACACCCTTCACTTCAGGCTCACCACGCCTGGCACAACCTTCACTTCAGGTTCACCACGCCTGGCACAACCTTCACTCAGGCTCACCACGCCTGGCACACTCCTTCACTTCCACTGGCTTCACTCGTACGCCTGGCACAACCTTCACTTCAGGCTCACACGCCTGGCAACTTCACTTCAGGCTCACACGCCTGGCACAACCTTCACTCTCAGGCTCACACGCCTGGCACAACCTTCACTTCAGGCTCACCAGCCTGGCACAACCTTCACTTCAGGCTCACCACGCTGGCACAACCTTTCTCACCTGGTTTCAGGCTCACACGCCTGGCACAACCTTCACCTCAGGCTCACCACGCCTGGCACAACCTTCACTTCAGGCTCACCACGCCTGGACAACCTTCACACTCAGGCTCACCACGCCTGGCACAACCTTCACTTTAGTGCTCACACGCCTGGCAACTCACTGCTACCACTGTCACCTTCACACTCAGGCTCACCACGTTGGCACAACTTTCACTCTCAGGCTCACCACGCCTGGCACAACCTTCACTCAGGCTCACCACGCCTGGCACAACCTTCACTCTCAGGCTCACCATGCCTGGCACAACCTTCACTCAGGCTCACCACGCCTGGCAAACCTTCACTCTCAGGCTCACCATGCTTGGCACAACCTTCACTCAGGCTCACCACGCCTGGCACAACCTTCACTTCAGGCTCACCACGCCTGCACATCCTTCACTCTCAGGCTCACCACACCTGACACATCCTTCACTCTCAGGCTCACCACGCCTGGCACAACGTTCACTCTCAGGCTCACCACGCCTGGCACAACCTTCACTCTCAGGCTCACCACACCTGACACAACCTTCACTCAGGCTCACCACGCCTGGCACAACCTTCACTCAGGCTCACCACGCCTGGCACAACCTTCACTCTCAGGCTCACCATGCCTGGCACAACCTTCACTCAGGCTCACCACGCCTGGCACAACCTTCACTCTCAGGCTCACCACGCCTGGCACAACCTTCACTCTCAGGCTCACCACACCTGACACAACCTTCACTCAGGCTCACCACGCCTGACACACCTTCACTCAGGCTCACCACGCCTGGCACAACCTTCACTCTCAGGCTCACCACACCTGACACAACCTTCACTCTCAGGCTCACCACACCTGACACAACCTTCACTCTCAGGCTCACCACGCCTGACATAACCTTCACTCTCAGGCTCACCACGCCTGGCACAACCTTCACTCTCAGGCTCACCACACCTGACACAACCTTCACTCTCAGGCTCACCACGCCTGACACATCCTTCACTCAGGCTCACCACGCCTGGTACAACCTTCACTCAGGCTCACCACGCCTGGCACAACCTTCACTCAGGCTCACCACGCCTGGTACAACCTTCACTCAGGCTCACCACGTTTGGCACAACCTTCACTCTCAGGCTCACCACGCCTGGCACAACCTTCACTCAGGCTCACCACGCCAGGCACAACCTTCACTCAGGCTCACCACGCCTGGCACAACCTTCACTCAGGCTCACCACGCCTGATATAACCTTCATTCTCAGGCTCACCACGCCTGATATAACATTCATTCTCAGGCTCACCACGCTTGATATAACCTTCATTCTCAGGCTCACCACGCCTGATATAACCTTCATTCTCAGGCTCACCACGCCTGATATAACCTTCATTCTCAGGCTCACCACGCCTGATATAACCTTCATTCTCAGGCTCACCACGCCTGATATAACCTTCATTCTCAGGCTCACCACGCCTGATATAACCTTCATTCTCAGGCTCACCACGCCTGATATAACCTTCATTCTCAGGCTCACCACGCCTGATATAACCTTCATTCTCAGGCTCACCACGCCTGATATTACCTTCATTCTCAGGCTCACCACGCCTGATATAACCTTCATTCTCAGGCTCACCACGCCTGATATAACCTTCATTCTCAGGCTCACCACGCCTGATATAACCTTCATTCTCAGGCTCACCACGCCTGATATAACCTTCATTCTCAGGCTCACCACGCCTGATATAACCTTCATTCTCAGGCTCACCACACCTGACACAACCGTTACCTTTACCCTTGATATACCGTTGATGAGTTCCCAGAGTTTTTCTACTCTTAAAGCCCGGATATGGACCAGGCTCGTCGGGTACTTGTTTTTAAGTACAGATATTTTCGTTAAGGTACGGTACTTTTCTGGTACAAAACCCAGAAAAAAAAATTCGTACCGTACCGTACTGTACTTCCAGTCTTGGCCATATCGTGAAATTCGCCTCCACATTTTGATAATTTGTGAATTTTTGTCAGTACCTGGTGATTGGAAGGGACATATATGTGATATCAGACTAAAACCTGGTGAAATATGGTGACAACCTCGTTATTAAACGTTGAGATGGAAAATAAATGAGTGATAACGCTAAGTATAAACAGCCTGGTGTAGTGTTTGTGATGCTCTATCGTGGCTGGGAGGTCAAGGGTTCACCTGTAAGCTTCCTAACACCACGTTCCTCATGGTTCTCTAGAGAGACCCTAGGAGGGAGAATGAGACCCAGGAAGGTTGTTAGGGACCCAGGGCCGGAGGGAGGATGGTGTGATCAATCCGGCACTTGCTCCTCAACTCTCCCACACTTACTACTGACATTTGACACTCATTCTGGATTTAATCATACACTGTATGAGTAAGGTTTTATTTAAGTCAGTATTATTAAGTTCCCATCTCATTATTAATCGTGAAAAATCATTAATTGACTAAGCTTTTAAAGGCATAAAATATTTTTATCTTCATATTTTGTTGCATATTCATAGAAAATTTAATCATCTAGTGAAATCCGGTAAAACTTTACTAAAAATCTGGTGAAAGTAAGTTTATTTAGGCTCAGGTACACATAAGTATAATTATCATACATTGTGTAAATTACCTAGGATAACCCCCAAAATCTAGAGAAAGTGACTTATTTCCATTGGCCGCAAACCTCATGAGATCCGGCAATCCGTCTCCTAAAGTTTGTGTTCACTTTTTGGCTGCTACAGTTCTGGGAGGATGGATGCTCATAAGGTCTACTCGTATATTACACACACGATGATCAAGTAGCATCACAGTAATTTATTTTCACTTTTCCTTGTCGGGTGTGATGTGCCATACCAGACATAGAGTGGCAGCGTGAATGTAAAGGGTGCAGTTTCCTCACTTTCACCAAGAATACCGCTAAAGGCAAGCTTTGTGATTATTCAGTGCACCAAGTAGGGTTCACTTGTGCACTGACTCACCCTGATACACCAAGCACACTCACAAACACCAAAATGTTTTACAAGCAGAGCACGACACATCACAGGGACTAAAGAAGCTAAGCAGGACACATCACAGGGACTAAAGAAGCTAAGCAGGACACATCACAGGGACTAAAGAAGCTAAGCAGGACACATCACAGGGACTAAAGAAGCTAAGCAGGACACATCACAGAGACTAAAGAAGCTAAGCAGGACACATCACAGAGAATAAAGAAGCTAAGCAGAATACATCACAGGGACTAAAGAAGCTAAGCAGGACACATCACAGGGACTAAAGAAGCTAAGCAGGACACATCACAGGGACTAAAGAAGCTAAGCAGGACACATCACAGAGACTAAAGAAGCTAAGCAGGACACATCACAGAGACTAAAGAAGCTAAGCAGGACACATCACAGAGACTAAAGAAGCTAAGCAGGACACATCACAGAGACTAAAGCGCGGGCGGAAATCAGTTTGAAAATTCTGTCATTTCCAAGATACTGAAGCCTATTTTGCTCCAGCCTGGAATTAATGTGAATCAGAAAGTTACTCCTTCACTAATTTTAAAAGCCGCTAACAAAAATATCTTGAATTAAGACCTCTGTTGCATGGTCGAGTGGAGAGTGTCATGACTCACGAAATCTTAATAACACGATTTCGTGAGTCATGATAGCAGCTTTGAGGGGACTTGAGCTAGAGTTCGCCACTGCCACGCTGGTGGGAGATTCATCTGTGAAAACTTTCATTTGTGGTCACAGTGGTGGCCCATGCTAACTTTCCTATGTTGTATAGAAATATACCAAGTTGGATGAATCTTATTGTAGCCAGCTGGCCCAGTGGCTTACGCACTGGCCTGGAGTTCTACGACTCAATTGCCATAGGTTCAAACCCCACCGTACCGTGGTTTGAGTGTCATGACTGACATGCACTCGTCATGGACGACACGTCCATGGTGACTTGAAAGTTATTACAGCTGCTGAGAAAGAAATGACAGATAGAGCCACAGCTTGCAGAAATTTGACTAATGAATCTAATGTCAAATTTGGTGAAATAATGCGGCAGTATGCAGACATGATAGATGATGCAGAAGAAAACGATGGTGGCGAGGTTGAGGTGATTATGGAGGAGATGAGTCCAGATGAAGAGTCTGCTCTAACTCTCATGGAAATGGAAGAAACAAAGTCATGTTGTTGTTACATGTGATCTCTACACTCTGCAAGTGTGTACGTGATGTGACTGCCACTGGTGAATATATGAAAGCCTTGCTACCTACAGTGATAAAGTCTAGATATCCCCGGTACAAACAATCCCGGGACCTCCACTGCCTAGCCATGACAGAACCCTAACTCAGTTGCTTCACCCATCCTGCTGCTCTGGTGGCATCCTCAACATCCTACACAGCTGTTAGTTGCAAAATATGGGACTGGTATTTAAACAAACTGCTAAACCACTGCCGAGAGTGGACTGTGAAACCCCGTGTGGGTCAGCCTAAATAAGTACCTGGAGTTTACCTGGAGAATGTTTTGGGCATTAACGCCCCCGCGGCTCGGTCAGAGACCAGGCCTCATAGTGGATCAGGGTCTGATCAACCAGGCTGTTACTGGCGGCCGCACGCAAACTGACGTACGAACCACAGCCAGGCTGGTCAGGAGTTTATTTAGTTAGATACAGGTAGACATAAGTACAGTTATCATACTTAGTAACATATGTGTAAATTACCTAGGATAACTCATAAAAAGTCACACGAAGTGACTTATTTCCATTGAGGTCCTTGTAATATATTGCTATTTAAAGCCTAGCTCCCACAAAGTTATCCTAGGTGATTTACACACGTTTCTATGTGTGATAATTGTACTTATGTACGCCTTTGGTCTGAGCAATTGGACATATCGGTCTTCTTCCTCCAGCCGACCCTAATTACCCCACACTCCTCTCTTCCCTGCCCCATCCTTCCTTTCCCTGCCCCATCCTTTTGTTCCCTGCCCCATCCTTTTCTTCCCTGCGCCATCCTTCCCTTCCCTGCCCCATCAATACTCCTTTCCCCATCACCCCTCTTCCTTTCCTGCTTTTAGCCTTTGGGGGTCTTTCCCTCCGAAATTCTCTCTCCTAGGCTGGGGAAAGGGGTGTGGTTGTCCGTGACATTCCGTTGAAGTCCTTGGTGGTGGTAGTGTTTGCCGTGGTATATGGATCATCTTGGGATGTCCCGATCCCCCTCCGGATTTGCGGGTGGTGGCTTAGGGTGTCCTTCAGGTGACGGGTGTATCTGTGGAGGCTGCCTGTCGGTTCCGGGAGATGGTGGCTGAGAGAGGTATGTCTTGTGGCGGGTTTTCTGGCCACCCTCTCTTTTGTTCGCTGAGTCGGCTTGGTGGATGTGAGGTTCGTATCCTGGATTGCTGGTTTGCTGGCATGAAGAGTAGGGTATGCTACCGGTTCCATGCTGTATCTGACTGCTGGCTGCACTGAGAGGGGCTCTATTAGGCGCGAAAAGGGTATATAATCCCTCCTTGGAACTATCCTCCACATTCCCCCATCCCCCTTCCCTTTTTTCACCCTTTTTTTAAATAAGTAAATAAAGGTTAAATTTATCATGGAGACCCATACCCATGACTTGCCACCTCCCGGACACTTCCTGCAGCACCCCCTACAGACCCTGGCACTCCTGACCATTCTTCGGACCGCTCTTCCAACCCGATACCTCCTCCGTTCAACGTTCCATCACCCAATGGTACCGCGGTTCCGACCTACCCTTTAGACATATCTGACCGCGCGGCTTTGACTATGATCCTGGCTTCTCCACATACAGTGCATCGATTTTTGGATCTTACACACGACTCTGGATGGCCCGCCTGTAACCTTCCATCCAAACGACCTCTACCTGTCACTGATGACCCTACCTCAGTTTCCTCTCACGCTTCTAGAAATGTCCAACTAAGCAATTCCTCCCTTTACGCTCTATGTTTCAAAGTCCTTCTTGGACAAAATTCTTTACACTTCAACCATCTGACTATCTTTCAGACCACAGCATTAGCAAGGCACTCCTTCGCCATGTTGGGCAGAACATTTCGTTCTATGTTCTTAAGAGTGGCACACGTGTTGTCACAGTACAAAATGCAGAGCAGACACATAATCTTTCACTTCTGGATGTTGTTGGCAACACACCCGTTACGAGTTGCAAGCACATCTCCCTTAATTCTTACACATACACATTCCAGCACACAGGATGGGTCTCATACGTGAAGTAATGACAGAACTAAAAAACTCCAGTCTTCCTTTGAGTCATATGCTGTGCAAAAGATGTCAGTATGTTATCCTGGCCTGGGTCCATGCCAGGCAGAGGGACATGGAGTTCTGTTAGACCTTGGGACATGTCACGGTACAGATAAATCAATTGCCAGATGCTGAGGACAACATTACTAAGTCATTCTCTACTGCAGATTTTTATCTCTGTAATTTTATCCTCATTCGTCGATACATCTGGGAGAAGTGACGATCCCAGACAGACAAAAACAAGTTGTGCAGGTTATTGTAGGACGCCAGTGTCTAGCACTTATCTTTCCACAGGAATTGTCACTTTGTACACATTCTCTCTGGGTTAAGAATGAGGCACACACCCGTCTGGCTCGTAGTTACCTGCCTACTGGGGATCCTGCTCTGTCTGTCTCTCTTTACATGTTGTGACTGATCATTAACGAATTCACATTTTTAACTGTATGTCCTCGTCTTTGTGCTTTTAGGTTTGAATTTTGTTTATTAAATCGCCGGGGTGCCTGCTGAGACATCAGTGGTTTTTTGGGAAAAGGTTAATGTAAATTGTTTTATTTTTTATAAAGTAATCTTTGTCCTCCTATATTCTTAGGTCTTGGTGTGTTTTTTAAAGTTTTTAGTTAAAAGGTTTATAATTTTTATTCATAAACCAGATTTTTATCCCTTATTGGAATTGCTCTTTATTTCTTTTCAGCAATATAGTTTTGGGTTATACACACACAACCCGCACATAGAAGAGAGGAGCTTACGACGACGTTTCGGCCCGACTTGGACCATTTACAAAGTCACACTAACACACAGGACAGGTGGAAGGAGTATTTATAGGCAGGCAGACAGGGGAGGGCACAAGAAAGTGGTGGAGGGGTAATAATGGAGGTAGTAGTGGTGGTGGTAGTAGTAGTGGAATCAGAATGTGACTTTGTAAATGGTCCAAGTCGGACCGAAACGTCGTCGTAAGCTCCTCTCTTTTTTATATGTGCTGGTTGTGTGTGTATTGTTCCAGTCACGGTATTGTGCCTTTTTTGTTAGTTTTGGGTTGTTTTAACAGCGTGTGCAGTTCTATAGTGTTGTGTGGTCCTTGGTTTACTGCCTTGAGCGTTGATTGACACTAGAGGCCCAACGGTCAGTAAGTAATAATAATAATAATAATAATAATAATAATAATAGTTTATTGTGACATGATTCAAGGATGTACAATGAGTTATAAGAATGAGGTGTACATGCCAAAAGCCCCTAATATGCAGAGCATTGTGGGCAAACTTAAAATTAACATACAACTAAATGGTAAAAATTATAGTAAACAATTTACAATATAAGTATAGTTGAGTATGTAAGCTATGAAATTTGAACATAATTTTGAAACATAATAGTTTTACAATTTTGAAGCATGACAGTTTTATAATATATCAACATAATAATTTATTATTTGTAGTAATGCAATTTATTAAATCAGATCAAACAAATCAAATCAATTATTTGTGTTGCAATAACAGTTTATATGGTCATTAGATGAGTTACAAGGAGCACAAGGGTACATGACAATGGATTTCTTTATTTGGTAATGCTGTAGAAACAAAGTTAGATTAGGTTGTATTAATTATAACAGGTTTATACATTTATGAGATATAAGTTTCAACATTTGCACTAGATTAAGTTTGAGAAATTATTGTTCTTTGATTATGTAGGGGGTTTTGAGGCTAGGGGAGTAACACATTAAATAATGTTATTTTGAGGCAGTGGAAAGTGATTTATTAACTCGTAGGTAATGTTAAGTATTGTGTATTTAGTTTTGGGTGAGTAGGTGGTTTTTCAGCAGAGTTTTGAATTGATGTACAGACAGGGTTTCTTTGGTAATCATAGGTAATGAATTCCAAATTTTTGGGTCTTTAATGTGCATTGCGTTTTTGCATAGTGTGAGGTGGACGCGGGGAACATTGAAGAGGGATCTGTGCCTTGTGTTATGTTCATGTGTCCTGTTAAGGTTGGTAAGGAGAAGTTTGAGTGGTGGGTTAATATTTGAGTTTAGTGTTCTATGTATATAATAGGCACAGTAAAAAGTATGGATGTCTTGTATGGCGAGTAAGTTTAGACTTTTAAATATTGGTGGAGTATGTTGTCTGGAGTGGGAATTTGTTATCATTCTGACTGCAGCCTTTTGTTGTGTTATTTATGGTCTGAGATGAGTTATTGTTGTTGATCCCCATGTGCAGATTCTATAGGTGAGGTAGGGGTAAATGAGTGAGTGATACAGGGAAAGGAGAGCTGGTTGTGGAACATAGTACCGTATCTTGGATAGTATTCCTATGGTCTTGGAGACTTTCTTGGAAATTTGTTGTATATGTGTCTGAAATTTGAGGCCACTGTCAAGGTGGATTCCTAAGAATTTTCCTCTGTGAGTTTTGTGACAAGTGATCCGTTTATCATTATGATAAGTGGAACATTTGTAACTCTGTTCCCAAACTGAATGAAATAGGTTTTATCAACATTGAGAGTAAGTTTGTTAGTCATCATCTAGGTAGATATTTTCTGTAATTCAGCATTTACAGTGTTTGCTAGTGTGACTGGGCATGGGTGAGAGAAGACTTATGTAGTGTCATCTGCAAATAGTATGGGTTTGAGTAGTTGAGATGCATTTGGTAGGTCGTTTATGTAAATGATAAAGAGAAGTGGTCCAAGAACACTTCCCTGTGGGACACCAACTGTAATTGTTTGTGTGGAAGAGTTAGCTCCATTTGTGTACACATATTGGCTTCTGTCGCTAAGGTATGATTTTAGGTAGTTGAGGGAGTGCCCTCTTATACCATAGTGTGATAATTTTAAGTGTAACAGATCATGGTCAACTGTATCAAAAGCTTTACGTAAACCAATGAAGATTCCCAGTTCCATTAGCTGTCGAGAATTTGAGCAGATTTTCCACAGCTGCAGAGTGTATTCACTGCTACACTCTTGTCAGCTTGATTAATACCTGTGGACAGTTTGGACAGAAACTGTGGAGGGTTTGAATGGAGACTTTGGAAGGCTTGAACGGAGACTTCGGAAGGATTGAACAGAAACTGTGGAGGGTTTGAACGAAGACTTTGGAAGGTTTAATCGGAGTCTCCGTAAGGTTTGGACGGATACTCTGGAAGGTTTGGACGGATATTCTGGAAGATTTGTTCTATCTGGTGATCCTCTTCCATTCTGTATGCAGTGTGTCTATGAGTTCTTTATTCTTTCCATATCTAAACTTTTGGAAATTATCACCACTGAACGTCATGTTATTCTCCACTGCCCCACTAGAAGGTTCTGCTTATTTGTTCTAGCAATTTTTGTCTTCTACCGAGGTGATTTTTCATGGTTATTCTAGTATCATCTGTAAATGATGATACAAAACTGTGTCGAGTAGTTTTATAACTTCTTATGAACATGAGAAACAGTAAAGGCGCCAGGACCGTGTCTTGTGGTACCAAGCTTTTTACTTTACTAATGCTAGATTTCTGTTTTGTTTACTACTACTCTTTGTACTCTATATGTCAGAAAGTCAAATATACACTTTACTACGCTCTCTTTTACACCTATCGCTTTCATTTTATATAAAGTGCAATCACTCAATGACTTCGCAAAATCCGTGTATACCGCATCTGTATTTTGGTTTTCTTTAAATGAATCTATAATCGTGTCATAGTGGTTTAGTAATTGTGACAAGCATGCTCTTCCCGCTCTTAATACATATTGGTTTGGGTTGTGCTGTTCCATAATGTTTGCAGTTTGGGAGATGGGAAATGTTAGGGCTACTGGTCTGTAGTTTTAAACAAGTGCTCTACTACTTCCTTTATTCAAAGGAGCTATATTTGCACGTATTAGGACCTCGGGGACCTCATCTAGATCTAAGATCTTCCTTCAAATGATGCTGAGTGCTCGTGCTAGTGATTTTTTTGCACCTAGTTATTAGGAATTCCACGAGTTCGGTCCAGGTGCCACATGAGTGGGCATGTTACCTATTTCTTTTTCAAATTCCACGAGATTAATGTTTATCAGTCATATAATCTGTTGGCTTTCAGGGGTAATGAAAAGATATTCATATTGGTATTTTAGATTTTTGTTCATTAATTTTTCATCATCATCCAGTTCTACAGGAAGTTCTTATCTTGGATTCTGCATTAATGTAGAAATATTTGAGTTTCTAGGAATATCCTGGACAGCTTTTTGTTCCATTAGTGTTTTTTGCGTCTGTTACGAAGTTTTTGTTCTAACTCTGGAGTGAGAGATATGGGAGGAAGTGTAAAATAAACCCAGTGAGGAGCAGGGGTGCGGTGGGGACAATAAGGGAGCACTGTATCAACATCCGGGGTCCCAGACTATTCAACATCTTACCAGAAGATATCAGAAACACGGCTGGAACCAGTGTTGAAGCCTTCAAGAGGAAACTGGACAAGTATCTTCACCATGTGACAGATCAACCAGGCTGTGACGGATATGTGGGGCAGCGGGCCTCCAGCAGCAACAGCCTGGTTGACCAGGCAAGCACCAGACGAGCCTGGCCCTTGGCCGGGCTCAGAGAGTAGAGAAACTCTCTAAACTCTTCAAAGGTATATCAAAGGTACTCGTTAATCTCCCGACAAAGATTTTCTCTCTGTTGTGACATATTCATATTTTTTAAGCAGTTCTGTAATGTTTTTTATTCTTCTGTATCTGTTTCTATGCTCTTTTTCTGTGTCCGATCTTATTTTAAGCTTTCTTAGCAGTACATGTTTCATACAGACCTTGTACGCTTTTGCATTCAAGCTTTTCCAGGCACTGGTCAGGGTTTAGGGTGTTCTTGACTGTTTCCTAGGATATGTCTGACAGTTCTTTATTTATTTTGGTAAATCAGATAATCATTGAATTATCTGATTGTTGAAATTAAATTTACTGAACATCCCCTCTCGTAATTACCAGAGTTCCTCACCCCTGACTTTATACTTTTTTGTACTTCTATGATGGTGTCATCAGAGTATATTGTATTACTGACTATTATGTCTCTGGTTAGCTCTTCGTTGTTTGTGAAAATCAAATACAGTATGTTTTTATTTCTAATGAGTATTGTAATCTGTTTGTTCAAAGCAAACTTTTCACAAAGCCTTGTTAGCTCTCTGGTAAGTAACTGTGGACGCTAGCGTGCTTCCAGGAACTGTTAGCTCTCTGGTAAGTAACTGTGGACGCTAGCGTGCTTCCAGGAACTGTTAGCTCTCTGGTAAGTAACTGTGGACGCTAGCGTGCTTCCAGGAACTGTTAGTTCTCTGGTAAGTAACTGTGGACGCTAGCGTGCTTCCAGGAACTCTTAGTTCTCTGGTAAGTAACTGTGGACGCTAGCGTGCTTCCAGGAACTGTTAGCTCTCTGGTAAGTAACTGTGGACGCTAGCGTGCTTCCAGGAACTGTTAGCTCTCTGGTAAGTATCTGTGGACGCTAGCGTGCTTCCAGGAACTGTTAGCTCTCTGGTAAGTATCTGTGGACGCTAGCGTGCTTCCAGGAACTGTTAGTTCTCTGGTAAGTAACTGTGGACGCTAGCGTGCTTCCAGGAACTGTTAGCTCTCTGGTAAGTAACTGTGGGCGCTAGCGTGCTTCCAGGAACTGTTAGTTCTCTGGTAAGTAACTGTGGACGCTAGCGTGCTTCCAGGAACTGTTAGCTCTCTGGTAAGTAACTGTGGACGCTAGCGTGCTTCCAGGAACTGTTAGCTCTCTGATAAGTAACTGTGGACGCTAGCGTGCTTCCAGGAACTGTTAGCTCTCTGGTAAGTAACTGTGGACGCTAGCGTGCTTCCAGGAACTGTTAGTTCTCTGGTAAGTAACTGTGGACGCTAGCGTGCTTCCAGGAACTGTTAGCTCTCTGGTAAGTAACTGTGGACGCTAGCGTGCTTCCAGGAACTGTTAGTTCTCTGGTAAGTAACTGTGGACGCTAGCGTGCTTCCAGGAACTGTTAGCTCTCTGGTAAGTAACTGTGGACGCTAGCGTGCTTCCAGGAACTGTTAGTTCTCTGTTAAGTAACTGTGGACGCTAGCGTGCTTCCAGGAACTGTTAGCTCTCTGGTAAGTAACTGTGGACGCTAGCGTGCTTCCAGGAACTGTTAGTTCTCTGGTAAGTAACTGTGGACGCTAGCGTGCTTCCAGGAACTGTTAGTTCTCTGGTAAGTAACTGTGGACGCTAGCGTGCTTCCAGGAACTGTTAGCTCTCTGGTAAGTAACTGTGGACGCTAGCGTGCTTCCAGGAACTGTTAGCTCTCTGGTAAGTATCTGTGGACGCTAGCGTGCTTCCAGGAACTGTTAGCTCTGGTAAGTATCTGTGGACGCTAGCGTGCTTCCAGGAACTGTTAGTTCTCTGGTAAGTAACTGTGGACGCTAGCGTGCTTCCAGGAACTGTTAGCTCTCTGGTAAGTAACTGTGGACGCTAGCGTGCTTCCAGGAACTGTTAGCTCTCTGGTAAGTAACTGTGGACGCTAGCGTGCTTCCAGGAACTGTTAGCTCTCTGGTAAGTAACTGTGGACGCTAGCGTGCTTCCAGGAACTGTTAGCTCTCTGGTAAGTAACTGTGGACGCTAGCGTGCTTCCAGGAACTGTTAGCTCTCTGGTAAGTAACTGTGGACGCAAGCGTGCTTCCAGGAACTGTTAGCTCTCTGGTAAGTAACTGTGGACGCTAGCGTGCTTCCAGGAACTGTTAGCTCTCTGGTAAGTAACTGTGGACGCTAGCGTGCTTCCAGGAACTGTTAGCTCTCTGGTAAGTAACTGTGGACGCTAGCGTGCTTCCAGGAACTGTTAGTTCTCTGGTAAGTAACTGTGGACGCTAGCGTGCTTCCAGGAACTGTTAGTTCTCTGGTAAGTAACTGTGGACGCTAGCGTGCTTCCAGGAACTGTTAGCTCTCTGGTAAGTAACTGTGGACGCTAGCGTGCTTCCAGGAACTGTTAGCTCTCTGGTAAGTAACTGTGGACGCTAGCGTGCTTCCAGGAACTGTTAGTTCTCTGGTAAGTAACTGTGGACGCTAGCGTGCTTCCAGGAACTGTTAGCTCTCTGGTAAGTAACTGTGGACGCTAGCGTGCTTCCAGGAACTGTTAGCTCTCTGGTAAGTAACTGTGGACGCTAGCGTGCTTCCAGGAACTGTTAGCTCTCTGGTAAGTAACTGTGGACGCTAGCGTGCTTCCAGGAACTGTTAGCTCTCTGGTAAGTAACTGTGGACGCTAGCGTGCTTCCAGGAACTGTTAGCTCTCTGGTAAGTAACTGTGGACGCTAGCGTGCTTCCAGGAACTGTTAGTTCTCTGGTAAGTAACTGTGGACGCTAGCGTGCTTCCAGGAACTGTTAGCTCTCTGGTAAGTAACTGTGGACGCTAGCGTGCTTCCAGGAACTGTTAGCTCTCTGGTAAGTAACTGTGGACGCTAGCGTGCTTCCAGGAACTGTTAGCTCTCTGGTAAGTAACTGTGGACGCTAGCGTGCTTCCAGGAACTGTTAGCTCTCTGGTAAGTAACTGTGGACGCTAGCGTGCTTCCAGGAACTGTTAGCTCTCTGGTAAGTAACTGTGGACGCTAGCGTGCTTCCAGGAACTGTTCTCTGGTAAGTAACTGTGGACGCTAGCGTGCTTCCAGGAACTGTTAGCTCTCTGGTAAGTAACTGTGGGCGCTAGCGTGCTTCCAGGAACTGTTAGCTCTCTGGTAAGTAACTGTGGACGCTAGCGTGCTTCCAGGAACTGTTAGCTCTCTGGTAAGTAACTGTGGACGCTAGCGTGCTTCCAGGAACTGTTAGTTCTCTGGTAAGTAACTGTGGACGCTAGCGTGCTTCCAGGAACTGTTAGCTCTCTGGTAAGTAACTGTGGACGCTAGCGTGCTTCCAGGAACTGTTAGCTCTCTGGTAAGTAACTGTGGACGCTAGCGTGCTTCCAGGAACTGTTAGCTCTCTGGTAAGTAACTGTGGACGCTAGCGTGCTTCCAGGAACTGTTAGCTCTCTGGTAAGTAACTGTGGACGCTAGCGTGCTTCCAGGAACTGTTAGTTCTCTGGTAGTAACTGTGGACGCTAGCGTGCTTCCAGGAACTGTTAGCTCTCTGGTAAGTAACTGTGGACGCTAGCGTGCTTCCAGGAACTGTTAGCTCTCTGGTAAGTAACTGTGGACGCTAGCGTGCTTCCAGGAACTGTTAGCTCTCTGGTAAGTAACTGTGGACGCTAGCGTGCTTCCAGGAACTGTTAGCTCTCTGGTAAGTAACTGTGGACGCTAGCGTGCTTCCAGGAACTGTTAGCTCTCTGGTAAGTAACTGTGGACGCTAGCGTGCTTCCAGGAACTGTTAGTTCTCTGGTAAGTAACTGTGGACGCTAGCGTGCTTCCAGGAACTGTTAGTTCTCTGGTAAGTAACTGTGGACGCTAGCGTGCTTCCAGGAACTGTTAGTTCTCTGGTAAGTAACTGTGGACGCTAGCGTGCTTCCAGGAACTGTTAGCTCTCTGGTAAGTAACTGTGGGCGCTAGCGTGCTTCCAGGAACTGTTAGTTCTCTGGTAAGTAACTGTGGACGCTAGGGTGCTTCCAGGAACTGTTAGCTCTCTGGTAAGTAACTGTGGACGCTAACGTGCTTCCAGGAACTGTTAGTTCTCTGGTAAGTAACTGTGGACGCTAGCGTGCTTCCAGGAACTGTTTCTGACAACGCTGTGGGTTGCCATCTTCCTTTTCATACTTGGGAGCTTGAAATACGCAAGGAGGATAGACATCTAGGTGAGTACAAACAGGAAGCTCGTCTGTCTCACGCAAAGCAGACGGAGGTTCAAGCCTTCACAACGTCTTGCGTTGAATAACCCACATGGGTTTAGAGCTTAACATGATTTTTTTTTTCAAGGAGGCTAATATTTGGTGTATAATTTTCAAGGCAGCTATGTGGCTTTCGTTATGTTCCATGAACTTCTCAGTTGTTGGTGACGTTTCGGTCCGTCTTGGTCCAAGACGGACCGAAACGTCGTCATAAGCTAATATCTCTTCTATGTGCGGGTTATCTGTGTGTTGTTTCAGTCATGGTATTGAGCCTTTTTGTTCTTTCTAGCTGGTTCTTGAATGATTATACTGTCTTTACGCTTCAAACATTAGCAGGTGGTTTATTCCATTCTGCTATAACTATTTGCAACCAAAAATTTGCATAAGTTCATGATGCATCTTGTGCGTCACAGTTTCATTCCATCGTTCCAGGTTATGAACTCACGCAGCACTTCAAATATGAGTGTCCAAGCCATTTGTTGATTTCATCAGTTTTGCGCAGAAAAAGTTTCTTTCATATAGAGACTTACTCCTCACTCTGTAACATTTAGAAACATCGTAATTTTTTACCCATATCTCCCCTTCCAAGACATCCTTCGTATGTGTTTCTGTATATGTTCCAAATATTGCATTTGCCCACTTATGTTAGAAAAATAAAGGAGGAGTTACCACCTGGAACACTCGCAGTTAAGTACTGGTAAAGGTGAGTAGGATGGTGGTAGGAGTGGCAAGTGATTAGGATGGGGTTATGGGTGATTAGGATGGGTAGGAACTAGTAGGATGGTGACTGGCATATCAGTATGATGGGGTATACCTGGAGGGGTAAAATAAAGTTATGATAGGGAAACTTGACTAAGCATGGGGAAGGTTAGGAATAAATACAGTTATGAAGGAATATCTTTCTGATAACTATGGTGGTATAAGGCAACGATAAAAGGAAGAATTGGCGAAGTATATTAAAAAAAAACTATCTTAAGGGTCCTCGAGATCTCGACAGGCACCTGGGTAATTATATAATCTCCGACGACATCTAAAAGAGCACATCTGCACACATACAATTATATTATAGATCACAATCAGCGGCACACTACAAGCCACACAGACAGGCTCAGAGTTCCTGGCAAACACGATTTCTGGCAAGTAGGATCCTTGCAAGCAGGACCCCTTTCAAGCAGGATCCCTAACAAACAAAATCCCTAGGAAGCAGGATCCCTAGCAAGCAGATTTCCTTGCAATCAGGATCCCTAGCAAGCAGGGTCCCTGGCAAGCAGATTTCCTTGCAATCAGGATCCCTAGCAAGCATGATCCCTGTCAAGCAGATTTCCTTGCAATCAGGATCCCTAGCAAGCAGGGTCCCTGGCAAGCAGATTTCCTTGCAATCAGGATCTTTAGCAAGCAGGGTCCCTGGCAAGCAGATTTCCTTGCAATCAGGATCCCTAGCAAGCATGATCCCTGTCAAGCAGATTTCCTTGCAATCAGGATCCCTAGCAAGCAGGGTCCCTGGCAAGCAGATTTCCTTGCAATCAGGATCTTTAGCAAGCAGGGTCCCTGGCAAGCAGATTTCCTTGCAATCAGGATCCCTAGCAACAAGGGTCCCTGGCAAGCAGATTTCCTTGCAATCAGGATCCCTAGCAAGCATGATCCCTGTCAAGCAGATTTCCTTGCAATCAGGATCCCTAGCAAGCAGGGTCCCTGTCAAGCAGATTTCCTTGCAATCAGGATCCCTAGCAAGCATGATCCCTGTCAAGCAGATTTCCTTGCAATCAGGATCCCTAACAAGCAGGGTCCCTGTCAAGCAGATTTCCTTGCAATCAGGATCCCTAACAAGCAGGGTCCCTGGCAAGCAGATTTCCTTGGAATCAGGATCCCTAACAAGCAGGGTCCCTGTCAAGCAGATTTCCTTGCAATCAGGATCCCTAGCAAGCAGGGTCCCTGTCAAGCAGATTTCCTTGCAATCAGGATCCCTAGCAAGCATGATCCCTGGCAAGCAGATTTCCTTGCAATCAGGAACCCTAGCAAGCAGGGTCCCTGTCAAGCAGATTTCCTTGCAATCAGGATCCCTAACAAGCAGGGTCCCTGTCAAGCAGATTTCCTTGCAATCAGGAACCCTAGCAAGCAGGGTCCCTGTCAAGCAGATTTCCTTGCAATCAGGATCCCTAGCAAGCATGATCCCTGTCAAGCAGATTTCCTTGCAATCAGGATCCCTAGCAAGCAGGGTCCCTGGCAAGCAGATTTCTTGCAATCAGGATCCCTAGCAAGCAGGGTCCCTGTCAAGCAGATTTCTTGCAATCAGGATCCCTAGCAAGCATGATCCCTGTCAAGCAGATTTCCTTGCAATCAGGATCCCTAGCAAGCAGGGTCCCTGGCAAGCAGATTTCCTTGGAATCAGGATCCCTAGCAAGCAGGGTCCCTGGCAAGCAGATTTCCTTGGAATCAGGATCCCTAGCAAGCAGGGTCCCTGTCAAGCAGATTTCCTTGCAATCAGGATCCCTAGCAAGCATGATCCCTGTCAAGCAGATTTCCTTGCAATCAGGATCCCTAGCAAGCAGGGTCCCTGGCAAGCAGATTTCCTTGGAATCAGGATCCCTAGCAAGCAGGGTCCCTGGCAAGCAGATTTCCTTGCAATCAGGTACCAGTGAGTGAGGTGAGTGTGCCGTCTCCTGAACTGTTTAATGCTTTAGCATTAAACGTTTCCTTTCATAAATGTACTGAACTGTTCATATGTGTCTTTTTCCACATCTTGTTGGTATCACCAGAACATTTGTCAACTGTGAGGTAGAATTCTGCCTTCATGTAGGTATGTAGGTATGGATAGTAGGTATGTTGGGTAGAGATAATAGCTATGGGAATAAGGGGTATTTAGTGGGGTATGGGTGGGATTAGTGGAGACAGTAAAAATAGAAATGGCGGGTATCCAAACCTTTCGTTTAGAGAACACAATAAGGCAAATGTGACAACAGCTAAGAAAATGACGGGGTGAATAATGAGAACTTTGAAAACAGTTGAAATAATGTCATTGACGACACTATTCAAATCACTTGTGCTCTCTTGTTTAGGGTATTGTTTAGTGTTGACGGCTCTGTTCAGGGCAGGGGCGATATCGAAGCTGTAACAGATGCAGATATCATGGCTCACGTAGAGCCAATAAAGTATTTAAATTACTAGAAATGTCTCGCAATCCTAAATATGTACTCACTGGTGTTGAGGAGAGAGATATATATACATGATAATTTGAACGTGGAAGGTACTGGAGGGCCTGGTTCCAAATAGGCATACTGCCGTAGCAACATACTGAAGTAAGAGATATGGGAGAATATGTAAAATATGCCGTGAAAAAGAGAGGCGCCATGTCACAGTAAGAGAGCATTGTATCAACATACGTTGCCCCAGACCATTCATCACTTTATCAGAAAATATTAGAAACACTGTCGTAACAAGTGTAGAAGTCTTCAAGAGGAAACTCGACAAATACTTCCTCCAAGTGCCGGATCAACTGGACTGTGATGTATATGTGAGCCAGCGATTCCCGATTTCGAATCCCGGATTCTGCAAGTGGACGGCGCAGCGAGAGGACGTCGGAGTTTTCACTCTGAACACTAATACTCAAAGTTACATTTTCGGGTTACGCTAAGTTGTTCAGAGCTGAGAGACAACTTGCTTGCTGTCACTTCGAACCCCATCCCATCAAGAGGGTAAGGTGGTGACTAGCTTGCTTGCTCCCCCTCTCCCCATCACTCCCCCACCTCATCCTACCCCCCTCAATACCCCAACCACTACACTGGCCTAACCACAAACTCTTTACACTGCTGTCCTTCTACCTTTCCTGTCTTCTTTTTCGGCAACTTCGCCTCTGGCGATTTAAAACAAGGCAAGGTGACTATCCAATAGCCCGTGTGGTATTTTAAAAATGGTCGATCATTGCCTTGGACCCTGTCCACCTTACTTCCTCGAGGGTAGGCTATGTTAGGGGCTGACCTTCATAACTCAGCCGAAGTAGGAATGTAGGGCACTTAGAAATGTTCTTTTTTCCAGCATATTATTTGGAACAACCTTACCTTAACTGGGCATCATGCCCAATATGAGAGTCAGATTCCGCGTCACTGACGGCCAGAAGTCCAAAAAGGAAATTTTAAGCTGCATTTGTACTAATGCCACGGTGCACCTGTGGATATATTTCAGACCCACTCTGGTGCAGTACTACTGCTCTCCTCGGAAGAGGAGCTACTCCAATTATTAAAGAAAAATGTTCTCGAAAACCTCCTCAATGAGGGTATCACCCCCATTCCTCCAGACAACTTCCAGGCACAGCGCTCTGTGTTTGTTGCATGCATCAACAGCTTCATGCGTGAAAATTCTACTGAAGAACTCGTGGAGGAGATAAACAGTGCAAACTCCGAGATCAACGTCCTCAAGGCGTATAAGTTCACAAAGAACTCGAACACTCAGCAGTCTCTGAAATTAATTCTCGAGACACCAGAAGAAGCCAAACTCATCTGTGCCAACGGTTTGAGATGCTGTGGTGCCAAATGCATACCCGACCAAGTATCTATGGAAAGATTTGTGAACATCACTCAGTGCTGCAAGGTTTCGCCCATAATATAAACAAATGCACCAGTGAAAAAACAGTCTGCAGTATCTGCTCAGGAGAACATGTTTACACAGAATGTACCAACAGGAGCAAACCCAAGTGTGCCCTTTGCGGTGGGAAACATCATGCTGTCTCCCCTAGCTGCCCTCTTAGGAAATCCACAGTTCAGAAAATTCTGAAAGACAAGAAACAGGTGAATGCCAAGAAAACTACTCCACCGGCACCACCCATGAAGTCCCAAGAATCCTTCCCCAATCTACCGAGCTCTGGCAGGGCACCTCTACTGCCACCTCCACCATCAACAATGTCTGGACCTCCTCAACTTCCCTACCCCCCCACCCTAACTCTATGGAAAAATAAACACATAAGCAGTATAATGTGATCCTTTATTGACAACGTTTCGCCCACGCAGTGGGCTTTATCGAGTAACAGACAGATCTAAACGTTGTCAATAAAGGATCACATTATACTGCTTATGTGTTTAGTTTTCCATTGTGTCGGTATTTTATACCATTTATTTCCACCCTAACTCTATACAAGGAGTAATGAAGGGGGCTCTGGTGTACATGATGGCCCGTGACATGGCACGGGCCGGTGACCAGCTTTGCTCTACCATCATCAACGAGCTGTTATTATCAAATGGAGCATCAGCTATAATCGTCCCAAATAAAGTGCGCCCATTAGTGAGTCCCTTCCCTCAACCCGGGGTGAATCTACCCCCAACACCCACATCTATTCAACGCCCCTTCCCCAACAGGGGAGAAACGACCCCTGCACCTGCACCAGTCACTGCACAATCCGCCGCCTTAGAGGCTGACCCTATCGATCAATCAGGTTCCATTGCCGCTCTGAGTGATGCAGCCGCTGGGCATCCAGCTCAACTCACCGTTGTACTCTTCCACGGAGAGAACCTATTGTCTCCCATCACCGAGGTGGATGGAAATGATGACCCAGTGAAACTTTGGGAACGAAGAAACTGATGTATCCATAGATTGAAATGATGAGTCTGTTTCGTCAGCAGTATCGATGATGACCAACATTGCGGGTTGTGTGTGTTTTGTTTCACTCAGAACTACAGCCCCTCTTCCCGTAATGAATCGAGCAGAGAAAGCACGCACACACCAGGTGGCTATAACCTCAGACCACAATACTCTATACGCAGCATTAACGCAAAACACTAATGGGGAGTGATCTCCCCGAAGAGACAGAAGACTGGGTAACACCTGAACCATTCTGTATCCTACACGGAGAATAATACCACAATTAATGGAGACTTTACTTGAAACAATCTTTGTACCATTTGCAAACATCCTAGGACACCACCTCAGAAACGGCTAAGCCAACCAACAACTCCAGGAACCAGCCACACTCCAAGCACCTTGCAATCACCATCTTCAGCAAGCGCCCTAGAACCTTCCTCTTGCGTGGGAAAAAACTAGCAATTACAAGAAGTATACCTCCTTCCAACTCAGCAACATGCAAGTATACATCTGGTATAACTGTGTGCAGCTGATGGGAAACGGGGTATACCCCATCCTATGAATTCTATGTATTCATGAAAAACACTACACACACACACACACACACACACACACACACACACCTATATTAAAATGCTCCAAAGTGGTTAGGCCACTTACCTTTATTATCCCACCTCCCCTTCCCCACCCACCCTCTTCCTATATTTCCATCCTTCTTCCTCTCCCTTCTTACCACACCTCTGGTGGTAATTCAAGCTCAAGCTCAAGCTGTGGGCCAGCGGGTCGCCGGCAGCAACAGCCTGGTTGATCAGGCAAGTACTAGCCTAGCACACTGTGGGTGTTCCTACTATGTCACTATCATATAAAATAGTGTAACAGCACACTGCTAATGTTCCCACTATGTAACTATCATATATAGTGTAGAAGCACATCGCTGGTGTTCCCACTATGTAACTCATATATAGTGTAGAAGCACATCGCTGGTGTTCCCACTATGTAACTCATATATAGTGTAGAAGCACATCGCTGGTGTTCCCACTATGTAACTCATATATAGTGTAGAAGCACATCGCTGGTGTTCCCACTATGTAACTCATATATAGTGTAGAAGCACATCGCTGGTGTTCCCACTATGTAACTATCATATATAGTGTAGAAGCACATCGCTGGTGTTCCCACTATGTAACTATCATATATAGTGTAGAAGCACATCGCTGGTGTTCCCACTATGTAACTATCATATATAGTGTAGAAGCACATCGCTGGTGTTCCCACTATGTAATAACTATCAGTGAGTAGCGCAGCAGCACACTGTGGATATATTAAAAGATGCTTTAATTAAAACAAAGCGAGGTCTTTCCCAGTCTGAGTGTCGGGGGTTTCATGGGTTTCCACCAACTTCTTCTGACTATTATCATCAATTATCATTAGAAACGCAGGCGTGAACAGATGGGAATTAGTGACTCTCTCTTTCTTTTTTTGTTGGGTCTTGTAGAAGATTGTATTGGTCATGCGCCACGTTCCAGTAATGTTACGTCAAGGCTTGGCAAGTGACCAAATGGATGCCGGTTTGTATATGCAATAGAAAGCCTAGCCAATGAGATGTTCCCTGCAGAACGATAGCCAATCGCAGTTCAGGATGTAAACCTGCTTGGCTGCGATTTTTTTTAGCAGAGATTACCTTATCGTGAGGCGTTTGTGTCGGGCGCCATGTATGTTAGGTGTGTGTGTGTGTGTACTCACCAAGGTGTGTTTGCCGTGGTGGAGACGCAGCTCCTGGCCTTTTTCACTCACTTTTGGTCCTCCTTGGCCTTATTATAACTACTCTTGAAGCTGTGTATTAAGTTTGCCTCACCACTGCCTCATCCAAGTCATTACACTTTTCATCCATCCCGAGACTAAGGAAATATTTCCTATAATCCCTGTAGCTCATCTGTGTTTTCGGCTTCAACTTGGCCCCCTTGATCCTGGTTCCTTTAATTCAGACAGTCCATCACTATCTACCCTATCAATTCCTCTTAAGATTTTGTACGTACTTATCATGTCTCTCCCGTGTCCTTTTCTTCTCCAGTTCTGGTACTATCCTGGTTGTATACCTGTGGACCTTTCCAGTTTTTTCCCGCGTTCTTGACCAGGTTTGGGCTCCATGCTGGGGCCGCGTACTCAATGATCGACCTGAACAAAGGATTTTGTGTTCAAGCTCCTGAATGCTATTTTGAGATTTACTAATTTTTCATACGTCATTATACGGGTTATGTGAAATTCTGGCTATATGTTATTATATTCATCCCAGGTCCTTTGTCCACTCTGATACTCGCAGCTTCTCTCTGTTCATGTCGTACTCTGTGTCTGGTCTGCCCTCTCTTCCAAAATTCATTTGCATTTTTTTGGGTTGAACTCGACAAGCCACGTATTTGACCACGTCTGCAGTCTGTTCATATTTTTCGCATTAGTTTTACATGATCAGCAAAAAAGTGACACATAGGACTTAATCCCCTCTGGGATTAACAGTAGTGGTCCTAACACCGATCCTGTGGAACTCCTCTCGTTACTCCCGTTCTGATATTTCATCCCTTGCTCTTACTCTCTGCCATTTGTCATTTAAGTACTTCTTGACCCACTGAAGCACTGCCTTTTAACCCTGCTTGTTATTCTAATTTCTGAACTGGTGTGATACTGTATCAAATAATTTTCTACTCTCCAGAAAAATGCAGTCCATCGAACCCTGTTTTTTTCTTGTGTTATCTCTGTGAGTCTGTCGTAGAATTCCAGCAGATCCGTAAGACGATTTTCTATCCTTAAATCCATGATGGTTCTATGTAAAGAATCTTCTGTCCAAGAGTTCCAATATTCTTTTTCTTACTATATTCTCCAGAACTTTTAACAATATGCATGTCAGAGATACTGACCTATAATTCAGGACCTCTTGTATGTCCACATTTTTATAAATAGGGACCACATTTGTCCATTTCCAATTTTCTGACATCTGTCCTGACTGAAGAGTATGTTTGAATGCCTTTGTTACTGGGTCACATAGTTGTCTTCTCTCCTCTCTCAGCACCCATAGAGAAATTATTTCATGTCTCATTGCTTTTGTTACATCCAACTCAAGTAGTAGTCGCATCACTTCTTTTGTTGATGTGTTCTGACAATAGTACCTACCGAGAGTTCTACACTGTTTTATGAAGACTTCCTTTATCTTTTGCTAAGCACTTCACATTCTTCTCTGTTAGTGTCCCTCCTCCTAGTATGTTATCACTTGTTCCTTCCCAGTCGTTATAAGGCTGTGGATAACTTTGGTTCAGTTTTGCCTTTGATGCTCTTATCATTTTCAAGTTTTCAGCCTCCCTTATTCTTTCATGTTTGTTTTTAGCTCGCCTACTTGCCTCTAGTTTTTGGCATTTTGAATTGCTTTGTACTCTTTCCAGACCCTTTTTCTCCTCCCCTTAACTTTTCTACACTCTTGGTTAAACCATTGACTTTTTGTTTATTTCCTGTTTCTTCATTCTTGGTATGAATCTCTTGACACTGACTCTGTTACCTTCATCATTCTTTGTACAGTTTTGCCTTCCACTTCTCTCCCGTTGCACTTCTCTAGAAAGTTTCTCATTCCATCATACCCCCTTCTTTAGCCCCATTTTTTGTTACCCATTTCCTCAGTTTTTTCTCCCATTCCCACTTAAACCAGGTACTTTAAACTTAATACACATGATTGGTGACACCTAGCGGTTCTTCCAAGTAATTTCAACTATGTCATAATCATTTTGTGTACAAACCAGATGGAATCTTACTGGTTCATCTTCTCCCGTCGTTCTTGTTGTTTCTTTAACATGTTTTCTCAGAAAATCTTTTATTGCTGCTTCTATAAGTTTGTATCTTCATGTTTGTGGTCTTTCCTGGAGATCTCACTCAGTCTCCTGGTGGTTGAAATCTATTGCTACAAGTTTAGCTTTGCTTCTTCTTGCTCTCTCTGCCACTGTCTGCAATATGTCAATTTTTGTGTTGTTATTTTTTTTTTTTTTTTTACAAAAATATATTTTACAGGCTAAGATCTGTTATCCTACCTTAACTCGTTTAAGAGCCCAGCCCTGTAAGGTGTGCTATCACCCCCTGGGTGCACCCACAACAATCACCTAACACCCAGGTACCTACTTTCTGCTAGATGGACGGGGACAACAGGTGTAAGAAAATATGCCAAACGTTTCCACCCATGCCGGGATCTAACCTCGTACACTCATTATGTGAGCTAAGTGTGTTGACAACTGAGCCACTTATCATACTCCTTCCTTGGTCTCCTACTGTTAGATGCTAGATTATATATCTCTGCCACTATTACTTTTGTACATTATAGTACAACCTCACCAAGTGCAAAGTCATGAAGATTGGGGAAGGGCAAAGAAGACCGCAGACGGAGTACATTGTTCAACTGCCTCACCTGTTATACAATCCTTAAAATCCTTTGTCTCCGGCTTTTCTAATTCCTCAAATCACCAGTAGTTTCTGACCATGATTTCTGCTCCTCTTCCTTTTTTTTGCCATCCTGAGAATTTCATCTCTGTAATAGCTACAATATTAGAATTTTCCTCTCCTACTCTTTCTTTCTTGACTTTACATTTGTTGGTGATATCATCTACATTTGAGTAGCACTCTTTGATTCTTCTAACTCGTTCTGTTCTCTGGTTAAGATGCTTTCTTACTTCTTACTTGTACTATTTCCTGAAGTTTTTTCTTCTGTTGATCCTCTCACTCCATCCTTCTGAGATAAGTGGATTGTTCACTGTTCCATACCTCAGCTGTTTCCTTCTTTCCCATGTATTCTTTTTGTGCTTTTCTGTCTGTCTCCTGTCTTCCTTGACGACACAGGTGGTTGTATCGAGAGATGCCTCTGATATTCTATTTTCTTTGTTTCAGTGTCCTTGTCTTTCCCTCTACGTACGTTTCTACTTGAAAGAGACCACAAATGTTGCTAGTGCCACTTGCAGCTCCCATTTCTTCCACCACGCCCTCAATTTCTTGTTCCTCCTGATTTCTTACCTTTATCTGAGGTTCTCTTCATATAAGCCGAACACCATGAGAGCTCTGCGTCTCATATCCTCACATTTATGTCTCGTCTAAGGTTCTCTCGCCATCTTTAATTCCCCAGGCTAATTTACCATTAATACTTTCTTATCCCTCCTCTCCTGAGCATATGTTGGTTATCTACATCCTTTAGTTTCTCAATTTATGTTTTTCCTCTGTTTCTGGTATTTCTCCATCTGATTGATTGCTAAGCCTTCCTACCTCCTGCCTCAGGAGCCTTGCTTCACATTCAAGCTCCTTTACTTTCTTACATATTCTCTATTTACTTCGACTTCCACCATCAGTTTTTCTTCTATACCTCCTTGAGGGACTGACTCCTTCCCACCAAGTGTGATGGACTGATCACGTCAAGACTACTTCTTCTGTCTACGTTGTTGTATTCACCTGTATTCAACTGATGAAGCTTGTGCAGGCGAAACGTTTCGGCAATAAAGATATCTAAGTGTTGCACATGTGTTGTATTTATCAGTTTGTTATTATTGTGTATCATTATTAATATGATACCTCCTCGTTAAACTTAATAAATTTATCTTCCAACTTTCTCTCTTGCTCATCAGTTATCCTTTCCTTTACCTCCCTCTTCATTTCATCAACTTTATGATACGTCCTCCTAGTGGTTATTCCTGTTTACTTCAATGTTGCTTTCCTGGGTGTGCAGGGGGGAGGGGGGGGTTGCGCGTATGTTTTTGTTGGAGAGAGGTAGAGGGGAAGAGAGAAAGAGGGGGGGGGGAATTGTAGAGGGATGGATGGGTGAGTGAAAGAGAGAGGGGGATTCAAGAAAGTGAGCTAGGTAGGGGAGGTGGAGAGGGAGGGAGGGCGTGGGTCAAGAGAAAGAGAGATATATTACAGGTATCAATGTCTCACTCATTACTTCTCGAGAGATTGTTGCCAAAGTTGTGTTTGTGTGTATCACCTGATGCAGCATGGCACGGAGCACTTGGCAACACTTCCTTCACTAGTGAAGGCTTGCACGGCTCAACACTTCCTTCACTAGTGAAGGCTTGCACAGCTCAACACTTCCTTCACTAGTGAAGGCTTGCACAGCTCAACACTTCCTTCACTAGTGAAGGCTTGCACGGCTCAACACTTCCTTCACTAGTGAAGGCTTGCACAGCTCAACACTTCCTTCACTAGTGAAGGCTTGCACGGCTCAACACTTCCTTCACTAGTGAAGGCTTGCACAGCTCAACACTTCCTTCACTAGTGAAGGCTTGCACAGCTCAACACTTCCTTCACTAGTGAAGGCTTGCACGGCTCAACACTTTCTTCACTAGTGAAGGCTTGCACAGCTCAACACATCCTGAACTTATTTAAATACATATATAAGAGTATAGTGCCCGCACTTTAGAGGCAGAGTGGGGATGTTTCAGTTCCCAGGACCATTTAAACTGATATCCGCTCACTTCTGGCAAAACAGTTGTTCAACGAGTGATGGTGAGTGTTTTTTTTTTTTAGTCACGCTACCTTGCTGGGAAACAGGCGACGTGGTAAAAAAAATAACAAAATTACATCATCACAAGACAACACGTGAAGGTTTATGACACTTACGTTATTAACTATAATTGTTATAACATGACTGTACCACCGGCGTGTATATTTCTACTATCACTGGAAAATAACATCCAGGATTGGCAGTCTCTGCTTGATGGTCATTATTATGGGTGTCCAGCCATGGTTCATCTATACCTGCTGTTTCGCAATATTGATAAACAAAAACAACAATTTTACTACCACTGAATTGTAGGGTAAAACCTGTTATCCTTCCTTTAATGACTTGAGAACCTACTATATGCATTGATCCCTAGGCTACTTCCCACTACAGTCTGCTAGCTTTTAGATACCTATTTAATTCTAGGTGAATAGGGGTAGCAGGTGTAAAAAGATTTTCCTAAATTTCTCACTCTACCTGGAAATCGCACCCAGATCCTTACTATATCAGTACACACTGCCACTACATGACACATCACAAGTGTTCGCAGCCAGCTGGCCCACAGCCTAGTTTATCTGGCATCTAGCGTAGATACTTATCCAGTTTTTTCCTACCTTCGTTCTGTCAATATTTTTTATATAAGTCGGTAGTAGGTTGAAGAGTCTTGGACCAGGGATGTTGACACATCTCCTTGCGTAGTGGCCCTGGTCTGCACTGGACATATTTTATGTTTCTTCCTATCAGTCTCTTTCTCTCTCGAAAGTTATGGCAAATTTGGAACCAGACTCTCAAACGACGGTACGGGCAGGGATTGAACTCGCGGTGGGTGAGTCGTAAAACTACAGACCGATGCGTCAGCCACTGGGCCAGCTGGCTACAATAAGATTCATCCAACTAGGAATAGCTTAACGAGCAATATATTATATTATTGTAACCACGAACGAGTGCAGTGTAGTAATTGATCAATACCACTCGTTCGTGGTTACAATAATATAATATACACCAAACAGGGAGTAGAATGAAATTAGCTTAGAGGCGTCCACACCACCGTATGTCCTAGGGTAACGAGTACAACATCCAGTCCTACTGGATGCGCTACTCTTAAGGATTGTGTGGTTCAGTGGACTAGAGCGTCATGTGTTTTCGCTCGCCATGAGGCGGGCCAAAGCATCATGGGGACATACATATATATACGTTCGTGTCTGAGGGCAATGTGTGGTGTGAATATTATGCAGAGAATTTGAAGTTAGGAGATTAGAAGGAGGTGTGGAGTTGCCAAAAGTGTTATTCATAGGCCTGAGGAGGGATTCTTGAAGTGGTTTGAATATTTAGAGAGGATGAAGGAAAACAGGATGGTTAGGAGGGTGCATAAATCTGGGGCGAGGGAGGTGTGGAGATCAATCAAGTCATCCTAGTAAAGATTAAAGGTACGGTGTAAAGAACGTTTTGTATGCTAGGTGTTGGACATCCATCTGGTTTATGTGAGCGTGTTAAATAGATGTGAGTGGAGGAAAACGCTTTTTTCTATAATTTGACGTGCTGTCGGAGTGTAAACAAGGTAACATTTATGAAGGGGTTCAGGGAAAACAGGTTAGCTGGACTTGCGTCCTGGAGGTGGCAAGTACACTCAGTGCTGCTCTTTGAAGGAGGAGAGCTGGGGAGGTTGCAGTTTGGAGAGTCATCTAAACTGTAATGTCAGCAGCTCTCCGCTTCAGAGACTACATTCCAGTACTGTGAGGCATCCCCAGTAGTTAAATACTAGTGAGGTATACTTTTAGAAATAGTCTTCATAGTTTATTCTCGGGTATGCTGTACCAGGTGAAGACACATTAAACTATATTCTTCCTAACGAGAATATTTTGTTGATATCGTGGAACATATAAAGCAACACTCATTAAAGTGAATGTGAGGCTTATCACAATTCTGTTTTACGAGCCACACCCGTGAATGTCTCGCTAGGGTTAGAATGCTTCAGTGACTATATGTGGGCAGAAACTGATCTCTGTACATTTTCTTGCTATGTTATCTCTCCTACCTTGAACCGAGTTGTGAGCCCAGAATAACATTCTAGACGAAAAACACAATTGATTTAAATAGTACCAACAATGGTGTTAGATCTCTTGTTTTGAAAGTTCTCATTATCCCCCGGTCATATTTCTAACACTTTCCATGTTTGCCTTATTGGGTTCTTTAAATGATAGGTCGCATGACATTATGGCCTAAGTCTTGTACTAGTTCCTCTAGTTCTTCGAGATAGTCCTCCTGTGTTTTATGTTCAGTGTTTATTTTAAGTTCGTACTTTCCATATGTAAGCAGCTGGAGTTTCTTTCTAATTAACATCATTTTCTTTTCCATTGACTATGGGAAGACTTTGTTGACATCTGCTGACAATTTCTCAGTGTCTTCTACCGAGGTGACTTTCCCGCTAAATTTGGTATTATCCGTATAGGATGATACGAATCTGTGGCTGGTGTTTTTATCTGACTGCTAGGAGGATAAAAAGCAGCAAAGGCGCCTGGATCGTTTCTTTTTGGTATTAAACTTTTTATTTCGCTTAGACTAGAGTTTTTTTTTTTTTTTTAATTCTAGAGGTTTTTTTTTTTTTAATTCTACTCTTGGTGCAGGTGTGGGGGACCCATAGCCTCGAAGTAAATGAAAAAAAACTTCAAGGAAAAATAATAAGATTTCTCCTTGAAGCTGTTTGTATATATATATATATATATATATATATATATATATATATATATATATATATATATATATATATATATATATATATATAGTGTGTGTGTGTGTGTGTCAAGACAACCACTATGAAAAATAGAGAATTCCAAGCGCTTTCGTGACTAGTCACGTGACTAGTCACGAACGCGCTTGGAATTCCTCTATTTTTTCATAGTGGTTGTCTTGCATATTTTGATATCACCTGTTTACTGTGATCATTATTATATACGACACTGTGTAGAGTCCTGTAACCCAGTATCTGACTCCCTCCATCAGTTCTCACATATAACCCAGTACCTGACTCCCTCCATCAGTTCTCACACATTATATCACAGTACCTGACTCCCTCCATCAGTTCTCACACATTATATCACAGTACCTGACTCCCTCCATCAGTTCTCACAGATTATATCACAGTACCTGACTCCTGATATAATGTGTGAGAACTGATGGAGGGAGTCAGGTACTGGGTTATAATGTGTGAGAACTGATGGAGGGAGTCAGGTACTGTGATATAATGTGTGAGAACTGATTGAGGGAGTCAGGTACTGGGTTATAATGTGTGAGAACTGATGGAGGGAGTCAGGTACTGGGTTACAGGACTCTACACAGTGTCGTAGATAATAATGATAATTAAAAAGGTGAAACATGGTACATTGCAGAGTGGCAATTTGTGTGTCGTGATAATATCTGTACTTACTGACAAGCTTTACCTCATGTGGACGTTCTCACGACCACACACACACACACACACACACACACACACACACACACACACACACACACATCAACCAGATAACTGCGGCAGCATATGGGCGTCTGGCAAACCTTAGATTAGCGTTCCGTTACCTTAACAAGGAATCGTTCAAGACACTGTATACCGTGTACGTCAGGCCCATACTAGAATATGCAGCACCAGTCTGGAACCCACACCTGGTCAAGCACGTAAGGAAACTAGAGAAAGTGCAAAGGTTTGCGACAAGGTTAGTTCCACAACTCAGGGGTCTGTCTTATGAAGAAAGATTGAGGGAAATAGGACTAACAACACTGGAGGAAAGAAGGGTCAGAGGAGACATGATAACGACATACAAAATACTGCGGGGAATTGACAAGGTAGATAGTGACAGGTTGTTTCAGAGAGGGAACACAGAAACAAGGGGACACAACTGGAAGCTGAAGACTCAGATGAGTCAAAGGGATGTCAGGAAACATTTCTTCAGCCACAGAGTAGTCAGGAAGTGGAATGGACTAGAGAAAGATATAGTGGAGGCAGGAACCATACATAGTTTTAAGACAAGGTATGATAAAGCTCATGGAGCAGGGAGAGCAGAGACCCAGTAGCAGACAGCGAAGAGGCGGTGCCAGGAGCTGAGTCTCGACCCCTGCAACCACAATTAGGTGAGTACAATTAGGTGAGTACACACCGGAGCTAAGGGAAATGTCCTATGAAGAAAGGGAAAACGGCCTGACGACACTGGAGGACAGGATGTTTAGGTTAGACATGATAACGACATACAAAATACTGCGTGGAATAGATAAGGTGGATGAGACAGGATGTTCCAGAGAGGGGACACAGAAACAAGGGGTCACAATTGGAAGTTGAAGACTCAGACGAGTCAAAGGGATGTTAGGAAGTATTTCTTCAGCCATAGAGTTGTCAGGAAGTGGAACAGTCTAGCAGTCTAGACGAGGTATGCTAAAGCTCATGGAGCAGGGAGAGAGAGGACCTAGTAGCGGTCAGTGAAGAGGCGGGGCCAGGAGCTGAGTCTCGACCCCTGCAACCACAAATAGGTGAGTACACACACAAGGGCAGCAGTGCTGACCCAGGTGAAAGGTCCCTCGAAGCAACATTCCTGAAGTGAAGGTCCACACGGGATCATCGCTTGGGGAAGGGAGGGAGGGATGGAGGGTAAAGATTATTCGAGGGAGAAAGGTAGGGGAGAGGGGTGGATGCTGGATGAGCTCATCTCTTGAGCTGGCAGGATTCCGTCAGACACAAACGTGAGATGCTAGTATACTGTACGCTTCAGGTCTGAGTCGTGTAGGCGGTCTGGTCTTGGGGCTGTAGTAGGTCTGGTGTGTTAACTGTGGGTGGTGTGATATATATAGTAAGGACTGTGTCCCCTGAGTGGTCTGAACTGTGTTCTGTGGTTCACTCTCGCCTGTTCCCCTGGTGAGAGGTTTCTTGTTTTTCTTCTATTGTAACTTTTGGAGAAACTGTTGCAGCAGCATATTCTCGTACTACCAGTTATCAACGTTTACAAGTCAACGCTGCTTGTTTTCTTCTCTGCCACCTCGCTGCCAGACATATCGCACTATTTTTAATTTGCATATTTTTAGTTATAAGTTTTATAATACGTTGCATAATAAGAATAATATTTATTTCTTCAGTTTCATAATACAACTAATAATGACCTAGCTGACATTATTGGCATTCTATATAGTAAGCTACAGGTTATGCATAGCATTTCGGGTAACTTAGGTGTCCCAGGATGCGACCCGCAACAAGACTAGCACCCAGGTACATACTGCTAGGTGAACAGGGTAGCAGGTTTAAGGAAGCATGATTGACGTTTCACCCGTTCGGGGGAGTGATCCCGAACCCTCAGTGTGTGAGCTAAGGACGCTGCCAACCAACCTACCGAGACTTTAATCCTTTTTTTATGGAATAAAGTATTCTTGACTGGTAGTGTACAGGTGATACGCATCCTTAATAGTTTAATATCTTTATTATGCACCACATACCCATCCTGTGGGTGGTAGTCAAAAGATTACAGAGGTACATAATGGGTCCAGGGACTGGGCCCCAAAGTTTTGATAGCTGAGCAAGTTACAAAGGTAATGAACTCCAGGTAGATCTGCTCACAATCATGACAAGTTACAAAGGTATTTACAGATTACAGAGGTACATAGTGGGACCAGGGACTGGGCCCCAAAGTTTTGATAGCTTAACAATGTACAAAGGTAATTAACTCATAAGTTACAAAGGTAATGAATCATGTAAGTAAATTTACTTACGTTTATACATGGTTACAATCATGAACAAATTATAAAGTAATGAGCAATTCACACATCTACACCCGGTCACAACTGTAATGAGTTCTTGGTGCAAATATTAATTGTTGGGTCACAAATAGGCTTTAAACCTAATTAATCAACCAACCAACTTGGCAGTAAATGCCTTGGCAGCAAATGCCTTGGCAGTAAATGTCTTGGCAGTAAATGCCTTGGCAGCAAATGCCTTGGCAGTAAATGCTTTGGCAGCAAATGCCTTGGCAGTAAATGCTTTGGCAGCAAATGCCTTGTTAGCGAACGCATTAGGGTTTAAAGTTTATCAACTACAGGAGGGTCATTAATGCTGCATGTAACCTGCTCACCTCCAAAGAATACCTTAATCCCTAAAATAGGGAATAAAGTAAACTTACAGTGCATATACACTAAGAAATAAACACTTGACGTTGTATATACCCTTGCATCGCTAGACGTATGGTAAAAGATGTCTTGGGCAGCCGGGTTCAGAAGAGTACGGGCAAGTATGTGGTCATGTACAGTAATACACTCTCAGCATCTCTTGTTTAGCACGGAAGGCAGACTGCTATGTTAGTGATACACTCTCAGCGTCACTTGTTTAGCACGGAAGGCAGACTGCGATGTTAGTGAGAACCAGCGGGACGATTTCTGTGGATGAGGATTGGGAGGTGAGCGAAAAAAAGTCTTGGATGTTGTTCTTATTAGCATTAATGTTGATTATAATATTTGAGGAACGAGAGCAGCTAGTAAATATGGTGGTGGGAGATGTATGGTTATTGCCAGGGAATGTATTGTGTAAGGTACCGTATGCTCTCAGTTACAGGTACACATAAGTACAATTATCATACATAGTAAAATATGTGTAAATTACCTAGGATAAACCAAAAAATGTTAGACAAAGTGACTTATTTCCATTTGGGTCCTTGGTTGGTTGGTAAATTGGGTATAAAGCCTATTGACTACACTAGGGTCATTTTAAAATAGGAATCAAGGTAAACTGTATTCAATGAGACACATATAGTACCTCGGTGTGATTATACCCTGTGCGTATGTTTTCTTTTGTTCCCGCTCATCTTTATGCCAAGGTTGTACGTCTTCCAGCGCCATCTATGTACCAGTGTTTATTCCATTGTTGTCCGATATTTTTCTCTTTTACTTCTCCCCTCAATGGAGGTTCCTAGAAGCTGGTGAGGGGCTCTTGATCTAGGGAATTGGATCTGTGCTGAATGTCTTCCAACCCCTCCCACAGGCGCTGGATAATCCCTACGGGTTTAGCACTCCCCCATGATAATCGCCTAATCTTTTACTTTTCTTCAGTTTGAGATATTTTCTTCATGAGGAGAGTGAGTGAGGTAAAGCACTTCACATACAGACACTCTCCTGCCAGTTCTAAATATCTCGAGCTGTGTTATCCTGTTCGCTTTTGTTGTTTTCTACTACTCGACTTCTCTTGATTATCCGCTTGTGTTATAATGTTACCACTAATGAATTGTGCCTCTCTTTCCCTTCCTTGGATCGAACCTGAATACCTCATATTCCCCCATGCGCTGTATGACCCCTTAGCCATAAAGTAATTATGATTGTTGTTACACTATCGGTTTGCAGTCGCTCAAGAGTGCAAATTTAGATTAATTTTAACCCATCTGCTTACGTATGCACGTGTGTGGGAGGGGGAGGGTCTCGTTTCAACCCTATCTGTATGCAAGTAAGTAAGTGTATTTAGGTACAGGTACACATAAGTACAATTATCATACATAGTAACGTGTATGTGTAAATTACCTAGGATAACCCAAAAAGTCAAAGTGACTTATTTCCATTGGGGTCTCCACGAAGGAATTGTCGAGCATAATTATACTCTAAAATTGGACTCATGAAGGCAGTGTTTTATACAAGTGAACTCATGTCTGTGGTAACGACCATCTCTGCCTCCTGAACACTGGAAGACCTAGTTGTTCATCGTGCAATATGGTTTAAGAACCATACTTTTAATGCTCTCTCTAATAAGAGTACGCAGTTACCTGCTAGTTCAGCTCATGTGGCAGTTACCCTCAAGCATCAACTGCTGGTGTTCAAGAGTTGAAGCTTGGGCTTGGCTCTGAGGAGACATCTGCCATTATTATTGTTTATTATGGTTCTGTTCAAGGAAATATTAGCTTTTTATTTACATTTATTTAATGTATCTATAGACGAACATTTTATTTTTTACTTGGGTTTTCATTTTTTTTTCATAACAGAATGTCGTGAACCATTTCCGTGTTTCAATTAAGCCCATTGCATATAAATTAAACACATGCATTGCCAGGATACTTTTAATAGACTACGTTTCATCCACCAGAGGCTTTTTCAATCTAATACAGAGAATTAAGTAATAAACATGAGGCCTGGTCACAGACCTGGCCGCGGGGGCGTTGACCCCTGGAATTCTCTCCAGGTAAACTCCAGGTAAACTTGGCGGCAGTTTAGCTAATATGTTGGTGTTAGTTAGTTTGATATCTTTATTATGCACCCCATACCCATCCTGTGGGCGGTAGTCAAAAGATTACAGAGGTACATAATGGGTCCAGGGACTGGACCCCAAAGTTTTGATAGCTGAGCAAGTTACAAAGGTAATGAACTCACAAGTTACAAAGGTAATGAAACATGTAAGTAAATTTACTTACTTACGTTTATACATGGTTACAATCATGAACAAATTATAAAGCAATGAACAATTCACTAGTCTACACCCGGTCACAACTGTAATGAGTTCTTGGTGCAAATTTTATTGTTGGGTCACACACACACATATACATACACACTTACATATACACATACACACACACATACACATACACACACATATATACATACAAACACACACACGCACACACAACAGGCCCAGCCTTCAATCGGTGTTGCGATACATGTTTTGCACAAGGTATTTAAAGCAGCATCGCCACTGATTCAAGAGTCAGTTTCTGTAACTCCACCTTAATTAACCTGACATTGTTGATAGTGTTAGGTAAAAGGACACATGTGCAAGTAATGTGACATTTTAGTATGGCTAAGTTTCGCTCTCCAGGAGTTTTGTCAAGCAGTTACAAACATTAGTTACACGTGTCTTTTTTCCTAACATATTGTCGGTAATTCTACTTTTATTACTTATTGTTCATAGTGATTAACTAAGAATTTCTGTGGCTATGCTTCTGTTGTTTAAAATTTGGTTTTACAAACATGTGTTCATAAATACTGTACGTGTCCAGGTTACTTGACGTCTCCCCGACACACGCTTTCTCGCATCCCCAGCACGGAATCATTGCAATGTTGCTATACAATACCAACTAGATGAGGGAATATACACATGTGCAACACCTGAGTATATTTATTTGAAAAGTTGAGCCAGTCAGTGACTTTAAATTCAAGGAATCGTGTAAAGGCCAACCTTAGTTTGTCTTAGGTTTTCTTGTCAGGTCCTTGACAGTACCTGGTCATGGCAACATTCAGCTTCCAGTTGGACAGAGCACGTGAAGGATGATAAACCTATCCCGGAGACTCTTACCTGGTAGTGTTAATACAAAGCACACTTCCCTTAGTCCTGATAAAATGAGAAAAGATTTGAAGGTTTGTATGTACAGTACCTGGTGCATATACTGTAGGTGTTCTCGTCCTCGAAGTACTTAGGGCTATACGCTCTGTAAGTTAGGAAGAAGCAGACTTTGTCCAGATAATTAACCTGGAGAGTTAGTAAACCAACAAAGGCAGACATAAGACTGCGATCGACACCTATCAGTTAAAACATAAGTACGTGTTTACTGCTAGGTGAACAGGGGCAGTTGTAAGGAAACTTGCCCAACGTTTCCACTGGTGTGGGGATCGAGCCCCGGACCAAGAGTGTATCAGCAAGGACCGGAACCAACGGAGCCACGAGCACCAACAAACAACCATTCATCTGGCAAGATATTCCAAGTCTTTTAGCATTTTTATTAGCAGTGTCTACACAGGTTCCGACTAACATGAGGACTGTAAAGTTATTATATTGTGGTGACTGTTTTGTCAGGTTTCTAGGCAATGCCTTAGCACTGCATCAGCTTTGCCAGGCACAGTTTTGAATTTGAGTGAACAATAGTATGTCTAGTATTAAAAATATGTAGGTTTAGGGATTTGGTGGTGTTTATTATCAGGAAACAACAGTGTCTCCTGATACAAGTTAAGCATCCGCTTGCCTGTCCCAGCCAGGTTTTACATTACATTTAAAAACAATCACTACATAGCAGTGTATCGTAAAATAAAAAATTTGGGGAGGGTGTGATTTTGATAAAGACAGTTTTTTTTACCTGAAACTGAAGCTCGTAAAGGTTTTGATAACTTCTTTGTGTGACAGTTATAATAATAATATTAATCTTTATTTCTACAAGTACAAGGTATACAGGCCTAGCTGGTGTCAGCTAGGCCTGTTATAAGAACATAACAACATAAGAAAGAAGGAACACTGCAGCAGGCCATTCTGGCCAATGCGAGGCAGGTCCAAATCTCCAACGGCTTAAGCCAATGCCCCGACCCAGCCAGGTCAGGTTACATTCACTTCAGGAAGGAACACTGCATCTGACCTAGCACAAGCTAGTCAGGACCAACTCACACCCAGCCGCAACCACTCATATAATTGTCTAGCCTACCACCTGGTCAGCCGACCACCTGGTCAGGTCACTTCCATTTAAGGAATTAGTACAGCTACTGACCTGGTAGTAAAAGCTAGTCAGGCCCAAACTCACACCCATCCACACCCACCCATGTATTTATCTAACCTATTTTTAAAACTACACAACGTCTTAGCATCTATGACGGTACTCGGGAGTTTGTTCCACTCATCCACAACTCTATTACCAAACCAGTGCTTTCCTATATCCTTCCTGAATCTGAACTTTTTCAACTTGAAACCATTGCTGCGAGTCCTGTCTTGGCTGGATATTTTCAGCACGCTATTTACATCCCCTTTATTTATTCCTGTTTTCCATTTATACACCTCAATCATATCCCCCCTAATTCTACGCCTTTCTAAAGAGTGCAGATTCAAGGCCCTCAGTCTATCCTCATAGGGAAGATTTCTGATACATGGGATCAACTTTGTCATCCTCCTTTGTACGTTTTCCAGTGCACTTATATCCATTCTGTAATACAGTGACCAGAACTGTGCAGTATAATCTAAATGAGGCCTAACCAAAGATATATAGAGTTGAAGAACAACCTGAGGACATCTATTATTTATACTTCTTGATATGAAGCCAAGGATTCTGTTAGCTTTATTGCGAACACTTATGCACTGTTGTCTTGGCTTCAGATTACTACTAACCAGAACTCCTAAATCCTTCTCGCAATCACAAGTAATAAGATCTACATTATTCAGCTTATATGTGGCATGGTTATTGTCCTGCCCAACATTTAGAACTTTGCATTTGTTTACATTAAACTGCATCTGCCACTTCTCCGACCACTGCATCAGTCTATTCAAATCATCCTGGAGTGCTCTAATGTCCTCATTTGAATGAATTGGACGGCCTATTTTGGTGTCATCAGCAAATTTACTTATGTTACTATTTATTCCCTCATCTATGTCGTTTATGTAAATTGTAAACAACAGGGGGCCCAAAACTGACCCCTGTGGAACACAGCTTGAGACGCGCCCCCATTCTGATTTCTCTCCATTTATGCAAACTCTCTGCCGCCTATTTGTCAACCATGCCTCTACCCAGGAAAAAAATTCTCCTCCTATTCCGTGTGCCTTAAGGTTTCCCAGTAGCCTCTGATGGGGAACTTTATCGAAAGCCTTACTGAAGTCCATATACACAATATCATATTCATTACCATGATCTACCTCCTCAAACACCTTAGTGAAAAAAGTTAGTAAATTCGTAAGACAGGAACGCCCCTTAGTAAAACCGTGTTGAGATTCATTAATCAATTTACGCTTTTCAAGATGGCTACGAATTGCCTCGGCAATTATTGATTCCATAAATTTACCAACTATGGAGGTAAGGCTTATTGGTCTATAGTTCGAAGCTAAGGACCTGTCACCTGCCTTATAAATAGGTATTACATTTGCCCTTTTCCACTTGTCTGGCACTATGCCAGTTTGTAGTGATATATTGAAAAGATTTGCCAAAGGTTTGCTAAGTTCCTCTTTACATTCCTTTAAAACTCTTGCAAACAGTTCATCAGGGCCTGGGGATTTGTTAGGTTTTAATTTCTCTATTTGTCTGAGGACCATGTCACTAGTTACCCCAATCGAGCATAGTCTATTATCTTCCAGTTCTACATAATTTATTATTTCTGGAATTCCGCTAGTATCTTCCTGAGTAAAAACTGAGAGGAAGTAAGTATTGAAAATTTCACATATCCTTATCACTGTCCGTGATCTGTCCTGAGTTACTCTTAAGTGGGCCTATCTTGTCCCTAATCTTACTTCTGTATACCTGAAAAAACCCTTTTGGGTTAGTCCTCGAATCCTTTGCGACCTTATGCAGAGCATTTCGGGCGAATTATGTCAGTTTTGTCCCCAGGATGCGACCCATACCAGTCGACTAACACCCAGGTACCTATTTTACTGAAAGGTGAACATGGACAGCAGGTGCCTTAAGGAAACACGTCCTAATGTTCCCACCCGTACCGGGGATCGAACCATGGACCTCAGTGTGTGAGCTGAGTGCTCTAGCAGTCGAGCTACGAGAGATAATTGAGCTAGAACTCCAGCATTAAGCACTAGTTTTAAGTGAGAATGGTGTAGGTACTTGGTCAGTAAAACACAATGTAATGTGCACTAGTGTATTACTTGATAGATTATAAATCTCCATAAAAAATTAAGAGCAGTGTATCATAGCTACACGTTAGACATTATAGAAAACGCAGTGTTTATGTACCCATACTTTAGAAATATTTTATTTAGGATTAATAGCTATTAGTAACCCGGGATAACCTAATAAAGCTACCGTCAGTCATGTTTACAAAATGTCACTCAGTTTAGAACATTGAAGTACAAATTACAGTGTCACAGATTAAACATACTAAGCCAATTTGGAGTGTTAAAAGCCAGTGCTATTCGAGGAAGGTTCCTTGATGCTTGTGAGAGGCTCTTGATCTAAGGAATTGAACCTGTGGTCAGATTTCTTGAACTGAGTGTGAATACCTTCCATTTCCCCAAGCGCTGCATAACCCTGACGGGTAGTGCTTTCCCATGAATAATAATGAAAACCTGTGGCTCAGTTTTCAACGCACTGCACTCAAATACTAAGGGTCCGTGATTCAGTCCCCAGTATGGGTGGTAACGTTGGGCATGTTTCCTTACACCTGCTGTCCCTGTTCACCTAGCAATAAGTAGGTACCTGAGTGTTAATCGACTGATGTGGGTCGCTTCGGGGGGAGGGTGGTAGTATACCATAGACAGGGCTGGGCTTTGAAATGAACTGAGGTAGAATAAGATAAGATTTTATACACACAACCCGCACATATAAAAAGAGAGGAGCTTACGACGACGTTTCGGTCTGACTTGGACCATTTACAAAGTCACACTAACACCTCACTCTGAACATATATATACCCTGTGTGTCCATGTATTGCTTGACAAAACTCCTGGAGAGCGAAACGTTGCCACAATAAAATGTCACATTAGTTGCGTTTATGTCCTTTTACTTAATATATTGTCGGTAATTCTACCGGCCGGGTCACCATTTGGAGAAGACCCGGGCCGGACATACCGGCGAACCTACAAGAAGAAGGTAATTCTACCAATATTAATATAACTATTTTCCACCCATTAAATGAGCAGGGGAGAAGTATTATATGAATGTCAAGCATCAGTAAACTCCACACTTGACCTGTGGCCATCCTAACAACAGTAGGGTAATTATTACAGTCAAAAAGAAGCGCTAAACCACAGGGGTCATACAGCAACAGTACCTGGAGTCTACCTGGAGAGAATTCCAGGGGTCAACGCCCCCGCGGCCCGGTCTGTGACCAGGCCTCCTGTTGGACCAGAGCCTGAACAACCAGGCTGTTACTGCTGGCCGCACGCAGTCCAACGTACGAACCACAGCCTGGCTGATCAGTAGGTTAAAATTGATAAAATTATTTAGTCACCTAATCATAATAACTACTAGAATCTATAATTAGATTACCCTAGCCTCTCACTGTCATTTTTTTTTTACAATGGATTGATAACACTGGTCAAGAACCAAAATGCTTCCCAGACCAGAGTAGCAATTTCCAACTAATTTTATGTCACTGATAATGAATATCATGGTTAAAATTGTTTGTTATCTCTACTTTTCAATATACACCTACGTGTCACAACAGGTTCCAACAGGCTTGCGGCAGTGTGTTTCTTACCACACTCACAGTCTCACTGACCTTCATTATTGATAAATTAGACACATATGCAACACTTGGGTATCTTTATTGAGGAAACGTTTCGCCACACACTGGCTTCATCAGTCCAATACAAAGTAGAAAGTTATAAAGAGAGGAGGAGTTTGAGGTAATCAGTCCCTCGGCCTGGAGTCGATGTGTTCAGTCCATCAATCTTGTAGTAAGTACAGCATAGGGCAAAAGAAGTTGCATAAATGGGGAGAAATCAGAGTGGGGAAGCGTCACAAGTGGTGTTCCACAGGGGTCAGTATTGGGCCCCTTGTTGTTCACAATCTACATAAACGACATAGATGAGGGAATAAATAGCGACATAAGCAAGTTTGCCGATGACACCAAAATAGGCCGTCCAATTCATTCAAATGAGGATATTAGAGCACTCCAGGACGATTTGAATAGACTGATGCAGTGGTCGGAGAAGTGGCAGATGCAGTTTAATATAGATAAATGCAAAGTTCTAAATATTGGACAGGACAATAACCATGCCACATATAAACTAAATAATGTAGATCTTAATACTACTGATTGCGAAAAGGATTTAGGAGTTCTGGTTAGCAGTAATCTAAAACCAAGACAGCAGTGCATAAGTGTTCGCAATAAAGCAAACAGAATCCTTGGCTTCATATCAAGAAGCATAAATAATAGGAGTCCTCAGGTTGTTCTTCAACTCTATATATCCTTGGTTAGGCCTCATCTAGATTATGCTGCACAGTTTTGGTCTCCGTATTACAGAATGGATATAAATGCACTGGAAAATGTACAAAGGAGGATGACTAAGTTGATTCCATGTATCAGAAATCTTCCCTATGAGGATAGACTGAGGGCCCTGAATCTGCACTCTCTAGAAAGGCGTAGAATTAGGGGGGATATGATTGAGGTATATAAATGGAAAACAGGAATAAATAAAGGGGATGTAAATAGCGTGCTAAAAATATCTTGTATTGACAGGACTCGAAGCAATGGCTTTAAGTTGGATAAATTCAGATTCAGAAGGGATATAGGAAAGCATTGGTTTGGTAATAGAGTTGTCGATGAGTGGAACAAACTCCCGAGTACAGTTATAGAGGCTAAAACGTTGTGTAGTTTTAAAAATAGGCTAGATAAATATATGAGTGGGTGCGGGTGGGTGTGAGTTGTACCTGACTAGTTTGTGCTACTAGGTCAGATGCCGTGCTCCTTCCTTAAGTGAATGTAACCTGACCTGGCTGGGTCGGGGCATTGGCTTGAGCCGGTGGGAGAATTGGACCTGCCTCGCATGGGCCAGTAGGCCTGCTGCAGTGTTCCTTCTTTCTTATGTTCTTATGAATGTAACCTGACCTGGCTGGGTCGGGGCATTGGCTTAAGCCGTTGGAGATTTGGACCTGCCTCGCATGGGCCAGTAGGCCTGCTGCAGTGTTCCTTCTTTCTTATGTTCTTATGTTCTTATGTAGACAGGTGAGGCGAAGCAGAAGGAGGCGGGGTCACAGTGGTACCATCCACTAGTCGAAGTAGGTCTTCGTCCAAAGGTTGGACAAGTGTTGAAGAATTCGTTTGTATCAAGATCCCAAGATGTTGCTGTGTCAGACACATCGACTCCAGGCCGAGGGACTGATTACCTCAAACTCCTCCTCTCTTTACAACTTTCTACTTTGTATTGGACTGATGAAGCCACTGTGTGGCGAAACGTTTCCTCAATAAAGATACCCAAGTGTTGCATATGTGTGTAATTTATCAACTTGTGGGTTCTCTGAACCATTCATCTACGCCCTTCATTATTGTTCCAGCAGTCACAGAAGGTGGTTGTGCTGTTCATCAAAAACGAGTCTGAAAGTTGTCTTGCTGCATAACGGCAATAGTAAACCATTAGTTCCTGTGGGCTATGCAACACATATGAAAGAAACTTATGAGAATATAAAGCATATGTTGCAATACATGAAATATAATGAACATCAATGGCGGATCTGTGGTGACTTAAAGGTTGTTGCTCTTGTGATGGGCTTGCAGGGCGGATACACCAAGTACTGCTGCTTTCTATGTGAATTGGACAGTAGTAGAGCCACCTCGTTAATCATTGGAGTTTGGGATGAACAATGTTCAACATCCACCTCTCATTGATCCAAACAAAATTTTGCTACCACCACTACACATAAAACTGGGGCTCATGAAAAACTTTGTAAAAGCTATGGACAAATCCGGTCAGGGATTCAAGTATTTAACATCAAAATTTCCCTCACTGAGCGATGCTAAGAGAGGGAGTCTTCAATGGTCCTCAGATTCGAGAGCTTCTTAAAGATGGTGACTTTGAATCAGACCTTCACGTGGAGGAGAAAGCTGCTTGGGAAGCATTCAAGTTAGTGGCGAAGGGATTTCTCGGAAACAGAAGGGAAGACAACTATGAAGAATTGGTGGAAAACCTCATCAAGGCTTACAAGAACATGGGATGTAACATGTCGCTTAAAATCCACTTTTTGGACTTACATTTATAATTTTTTCCAGTGAACTGTGGGCAAATGGGGCACAAGAATGCTTGCAGACTATTGCTGGACATTGGCAAGAGATGATTCTTCAGCACACTATAAGCGTCAAGCAAAAAGGCAGAAAGTAGGTACGGATTAGTTTAAAACATATTGACACATATTGTACGTTATAAAATAATCAAATATTACATGTCTCGTATCTTTAAACCTATAGCCAATAAGCATTTTTCAAGGAGATATTTGGATTCAGGACATGAAAATACATAAGAATTAACTAATCTCATATAAGAAGCATACAACTTTTCAAAAATTGTTGACCAGTGTAATTAGTGAACTCTTTCCTATATAATTACAGCCTAAAACCAGTGGTTGGCAAATAGATATTGTAAGGGATATTTCATTCTAGATGAAATTGGCACCGAAAAGTTAATGAAATTTGCACACGAAAATCACTCCCTATGAAAGCAAAAGTCTCGGCAGGAGATGCAACATCCATCAATAAAAAGCAGGGGGGCCACGAGTACACTGAGACAACACAATAAGCGTCAGGGGCCCAAGACTGTTCAACTGCTTCCCAGCATACATAAGGGGGATTACCAATAGACCCCTGGCTGTCTTCAAGAAGGCGCTGGACAGGCACCTAAAGTCAGAACCTGATCAGCCAGGCTGTGGTTCGTACGTCGATTTACGTGCGGCCAGCAGTAACAGCCTGGTTGATCAGGCCCTGATTCCACCACGAGGCCTGGTCACGGACCGGCCTCATGGTGGATCCCCGAAACCCTCTCTAGATATACGATCGATTCAATAATTGGAGCACAGGTCCATTTCCTTAGATCAAGAGCACCCCTCTTAATTAAGGGAAGGTGCTGAAACATTGCTTTTCTGTTGCCATGTTGTAATTGAAGACAGGTGTGATAACCAGATGCTTATTAATGCGTATGAGTGTATATGTATGTATGTATATACAGGCGTACTTGAGGGTTCAGAGTCCACCATTACTCGGGTAGGTTATCCACTATTGCTGGTTTTATACCAAAGTTCTTAAATATTATTTTTCTTGCCAGTGTTTACTATCACAAATAATTGTTTACTGTTTGGAATATATAGTTGTTTCATTTTCTCATAAAGCTTCTTTATAGGTTCCACGATTAATCCTGTGTAGGTTATTATATTGTAGGGAAAGTGCTTAAAAAAGTGGTCAATTACAGCATCTCAGGATTTGTGGGAAATCAGATTCAATCCAAGGAAAAAGGTCAAATTCCTTGGATCAAGAGCTCCTTACTGGCATAAAGGAACCTTCCTTAAGAGGTCTGGGTATATTCTCATTATAATTATTATAATCATGGGGGAGCACTAAACCCGTAGGATTATACAGCGCACGTGGGGTGGGAAGGTATTCAGGCTCAATTCAGGAAACTGAAGTACAGATCCAGTTTCCTAGATCAAGAGCCCCCTCACCAGCGTCAAGGAACCTCCCTTGACGGGAGTATAGTCTCATACTGTTTTAATTAAGTTAAATTTCCTTAACAATTCCCAGAATTGAATTTGTTTTTTTGAACTTCAGTAAAGTTGTAGTCAGAGAATATTATATTTGAATTAGTTTCTGATTAGTTCATTGTTCACAACCCCTCTCCTCAAGGGAGGTTATTTGATGCCAGTGAGAGGCTCTTGATCCAAAGAATTGCACCTTCTGGGATTATTATAATCATAACCAAGGGGTAAACTCATAAGGGGTGGGTATTGAGAACTTTCAAAACAAGGGAAATAATGCCGATGGTGACACTATTCAAATCGCTAGTGCTCCCCCACGTAGAATACTGCTCAGTGCTGACGGCCCCGTTCAGGGCAGGAGAAATAGAAGAGCTGGAACAAATCCAGAGATCGTTTACGGCTCACATTGAGCCATTGAAACATCTAAATTATTGGGAACGCCTTCCCAAGTCTTGAACATGTACTCATTGGAGCGGAGGAGAGAGATACATGATAATATATACCTGGAAAGTACTTGAGGGCCTGGTCCCAAATCTGCACACTGCCATAACATACTGGAGTGAGAGATATGGGAGAAAGTGTAAAATAAACCCAGTGAGGAGCAGGGGTGCGGTGGGGACAATACGGGAGCACTGTATATTAACATCCGGGGTCCCAGACTATTCAACATCTTACCAGAAGATATCCGAAACACGGCTGGAACCAGTGTAGAAGCCTTCAAGAGGAAACTGGACAAATATCTTCACCAGGTGCCAGATCAACCAGGCTGTGATGGATATGTGGGGCAGCGGGCCTCCAGCAGCAACAGCCTGGTTGACCAGGCAAGCACCAGACGAGCCTGGCCCATGGCCGGGCTCAGAGAGTAGATACTCTCGAAACTCTTCAAAGGTATATCAAAGGCAAAGGGTCATACAGCCTTCCCTTTTGGAGCAAACCTAAATACCTACTTCCCCAGGTCCTGCTGTGTGACCTTTATTGATTTAGTGCACCCTTATAAATGTAATACTGTTTGTAAATAGGAAATCTAGTGTACTTTAGGTTCTGTCATTTGACTCATGACGAACATTTTCCAGTGTTAAGACTTGCATCAGTTTTTGTAAGTACTTCCAGGTATTATATCTGGTAGAATGATGTCAGCTATCATCCTCCAGATTGCATTTAGGAGGTTGAAATCTCCGGAAAGGATCGTAGTTGGTATAGGGTTCTCAAAACATCAGTTTTATTTCTTCAACAAACTCCTCTGCATTTGCCAACAGTGGTTTGTATACGAGGATAATTACTAGATTTTTTTCTCAACTTAGATTCCTGTTATATAATTAAATTTCAACAGTTCTGTACAATATTTATTCTCTTACATCTATAAAACTCACAATTTTTTGTCTATATTTTTCAGGTATGTTAGCAGGGCTGGGTAATTATTCTTCGGCAACGTTAAGGAGGACAGACGTCGAGTCAGGTGAGTACATACCTGTTAATTTCCACACTTCATTTTCATTTTTAACGAAGGAACTATTGCTAAACCCTTGAGAATTATACAGCTTCATACAACAGGGAAGAGTAATCAAAAAAACAATTACCAAAAGCAACATTTACTGGGAAATGTGCTTTTGCACAAATATAAGGATCAGTTGCACATAATCCACAATTTGTTTAGTAGAAACAAACAAAGCAGACCAAACGTTCCAGAAATAATGGCGGCAAACCCATAAGGCGTATTCCTCAATGCAATTTTTTTTTTCTGGTCAAAAACTTTTTATTATTACAATCAAAACTATGCACTAAACCCACAAGGGTCATATACAGTGGTCAAAACCTAGAAATCAATAAAATATATACATAGTTTAAGAGAATGCAATTACATACAGTGGAATCCCGGTTTTCATTTGCCCTGGTTTTCGTCAAAATTCGGTTGTTGACAACTTTTTTCGTCAAAATTTTGTCCCACTTTTTGTTCAACTGGTCAGTTTTCATTGAGTTGACAGTGGTCCGCCGTACCAAACATGCCCGCCTGCCCATGCCCACACAAAGCATCCTATGCATTCTGAGTCAGTCTGGCTTTGTTTCTTATTGAGTGAGCATTACAGCGCGTGTTCATCCTAAACATTTCGTAATAATCCATTGTTTTTTGTGCTTGTTTATTGAGTGCGACTGCTAAATAAGCCACCATGGGGCCAAAGAAAGTTCCGAGTGCCAGCCCTTTGATAAAGAAGGCGAGAAACATGATAGAATTCAAGAAAGAACTCGTAGCAAAGTACGAAAGTGGCGTAGGCGTAGCCGATCTCACCAGGATGTACGGGGGGAGAATGTGCCTTCTTCAGTGATTAAGGACATGTGTGCAAAGTGTCTGCAACATGTTCAGTGACAATGCCTTGTCCCATTTTAGGCAAATCTTAAAGAGACGCCAGAAACAGATCTCTCTGGACAGATTTTTTGTGCAACGGGTCCAGTGCCAGTAAAAGACAATGAAGGGAAGTAACCCCGGATAGGGCCTTGATACCTGAAGTCCTTATAGAGGGGTATTCCCCTTCCAACCAATAACCTCTCCTCCCTCTCCCCTCCTCGCCGTCTTCCATACGCCAACAAGAGTCCAATAAAGGTAAAAGTGATGTTAAATGTTCATTTATCCATTTCATTAGTCATTTATATTTATTTCTCATTGTTTTCTGTATGTAAAACTAGTTATTCTCTATAAAATGTATTTTTTTTTTAATACTTTTGGGTGTCTGGAACGGATTAATTGGATTTACATTATTTCTTATGGGAAATATTGCTTAAGTTTTCATCAGACTTTCTGGAACAAATTAATCACGAAAACCGAGGTTCCACTGTATAATCTTAACCTAGCGCTCAACCGTAAGGGTCATACGTTATTATAATCAAAACAAAGTGCTAAAACTACGTATGGGTCATACAGAGGTCCCATTAGGGAAAGTTTACTACTACTACGACTCCCTCCCATTCTCATCCCCTGTCCCCTTCTCGTACAGTATATTCTGGCTCGTTCTCTTTGCACTTCTCTGTATAACTACTTAATGGTCCAAGTTGGACCCAAACTTCCTCATAAGTTTGACTCCTACGTGCAGGTTATTTGTGTACAGAATCCGAGATGCGGTTGTCAGCGAAGCAGCCTTCAGTCGCCCCTTACAACAGCTGATGGCTCACAGCTGGTGGTCCACCCTTCCTCAGGCCTCTGAACTCAGCAGTGTCAGTTAACTGCCTCTAACCGAGCCATCGTGTTGGATGCTCCACCTTCTAAAGGGTCCGGGGTCATCCTCATGCCCTAAGAATCTCAACATTGCAAAATTAAAACATTGTCCTCGCAGCAATCCAAGTAGCACAGGTCTTATTGTCTCTGGCAGGAACACTGCACCGGATGCACATCTTAAGGAAAAGTCGGTTCCTCTCCCAGTGGAAGTCATTTAAAAACCACTCAAGTGGTCTTTGTTTCTAGACTTCTAAAAGTGGCATCATCATCTGTGGAAAAAAGGGGGGACATCTCCCTGGACTACCTGGCCCTCTCCAACCAGTTTGAGTTTTTGTATGATTATGGTGACACTTTGCAGGATACATGTACAACTAAGTGCCAGGCCACTATCGTAAAACAGGTCGACTGTTAATAGCATTCCCTCTATGGAAATACCGAGGAGGTAGCTCTCTAAACTTCTTTTGGTTCGATGTATTCTCTCGTGCAGTGAAACTGTTAAGATATAACTGGTGGGTTTAGCACTTAGCCCCTCTATAAACATGTACATGTTTATAGAGGGGCCACAGATATATCAGATCACTTTTTAGTTGTAGCTAAAGTGGGAGTAAAAGGTAGATGGGATACAAGGAAAATAGAAACAGTAAGTAAGAGAGAGGTGAAGGTTTATAAACTAAAAGAGGAGGCAGTTAGGGTAAGATATAAACAACTATTGGAGGATAGATGGGCTAGTGAGAGTGTAGGCAATGGGGTCGAAGATGTATGGATTAGGTTAAAGAATGTAGTGTTAGAGTGTTCAGCAGAAGTTTGTGGTTACAGGAAAGTGGGTGCGGGAGGGAAGAAGAGCGATTGGTGGAATGATGTAAAGAGAGTAGTAAGGGAGAAAAAGTTAGCATATGAGAGGTTTTTACAAAGTAGAAGTGATGCAAGGAGGGAAGAGTATATGAAGAAAAAAAGAGAGGTTAAGAGAGTGGTCAAGCAATGTAAAAATAGAGCAAATGAGAGAATGGGTGAGATGTTATCAACAAATTTTGTTGAAAATAAGAAAAAGTTTTGGAGTGAGATTAATAAGTTGAGGAAGCCTAGGGAACAAATGGATTTGACAGTTAAAAATAGTTGAGGAGAGTTATTAAATGAAGAGTTAGAGGTATCGGGAAGATGGACGGAATATTTTGAGGAGTTGTTAAATATTGATGAAGACAGGGAAGCTGTGATTTCGTATATAGGGCAAGGAGGAATAACATCTTGTAGGAGTGCAGAAGAGCCAGTTGTGAAAGTGGGGGAAGTTCATGAGGCAGTGGGTAGAATGAAAGGGGGCAAGGCAGCTGGGATTAAGGTAGAAATGTTAAAAGCAGGCAGAGATATAGTTTTGGAGTGGTTGGTGCTATTATTTAATACATGTATGGAAGAGGGTAAGGTACCTAGGGACTGGCAGAGAGTGTGTATTGTTCCTTTGTATAAAGGCAAAGGGGACAAAAGAGAGTGCAAAATTTATAGGGGAATAAGTCTGTTGAGTATACCAGGTAAAGTGTATGGTAGAGTTATTATTGAAAGAATTAAGAGTAAGACGGATAGCAGAATAGCAGATGAACAAGGTGGCTTTAGGAAAGGTAGGGGGTGTATAGACCAAGTGTTTGCAGTAAAACATATAGGTGAACAGTATTTGGATAAGGGTAAAGAGGTTTTTGTGGCATTTATGGATTTGGAAAAGGCATATGATAGGGGGGCAATGTGGCAGATGTTGCAGGTGTATGGAATAGGAGGTAGGTTACTGAAAGCAGTGAAGAGCTTTTATGAGGATAGTGAGGCTCAGGTTAGAGTGTGTAGGAGAGAGGGAGATTATTTCCCAGTAAAAGTAGGCCTTAGACAGGGATGTGTGATGTCACCGTGGTTGTTCAATATATTTATAGATGGGGTTGTAAGAGAAGTGAATGTGAGGGTCTTGGCAAGAGGTGTGGGGTTAAAAGACAAAGAATCAAATACAAAGTGGGAGTTGTCACAGTTGCTTTTTGCTGATGACACTGTCCTTTTGGGAGATTCTGAAGAGAAGTTGCAGAGGTTGGTGGATGAATTTGGTAAGGTATGTAAAAGAAGAAAATTGAAAGTGAATATAGGAAAGAGTAAGGTGATGAGGATAACAAAAAGATTAGGTGACGAAAGATTGGATATCAGATTGGAGGGAGAGAGTATGGAGGAGGTGAATGTATTCAGATATTTGGGAGTGGACATGTCAGCAGATGGGTCTATGAAGGATGAGGTGAATCATAGAATTGATGAGGGGAAAAGGGTGAGTGGTGCACTTCGGAGTCTGTGGAAACAAAGAACTTTGTCCATGGAAGTTAAGAGGGGAATGTATGAGAGTATAGTTATACCAACACTCTTATATGTCTTGCCAGAAAGGTGCTTTACACTACAGTTATAAAACTGCAACATTAACACCCCTCCTTCAGAGTGCAGACACTGTACTTCCCATCTCCAGGACTCAAATCCGGCCTGCCGGTTTCCCTGAATCCCTTCATAAATGTTACTTTGCTCACACTCCAACAGCATGTCAAGTATTAAAAACCATTTGTCTCCATTCACCCCTATCAAATACGCTCACACATGCTTGCTGGAAGTCGAAGCCCCTCACACACAAAACCTCCTTTACCCCCTCCCTCCAACCTTTCCTAGGCCGACCCCTACCCCGCCTTCCCTCCACTACAGATTTATACACTCTCGAAGTCATTCTGTCTCGTTCCATTCTCTCTACATGTCCGAACCACCTCAACAACCCTCCTCAGCTCTCTGGATAATAGTTTTGGTAATCCCGCACCTCCTCCTAATTTCCAAACTCTGAATTCTCTGCATTATATTCACACCACACATTGACCTCAGACATGACATCTCCACTGCCTCCAGGCTTCTCCTCGTTGCAACATTCATCACCCATGCTTCACACCCATATAAGAGTGTTGGTATAACACTCACCCTTTTCCCCTCATCAATTCTATGATTCACCTCATCCTTCATAGACCCATCTGCTGACATGTCCACTCCCAAATATCTGAATACATTCACCTCCTCCATACTCTCTCCCTCCAATCTGATATCCAATCTTTCATCACCTAATCTTTTTGTTATCCTTATCACCTTACTCTTTCCTATATTCACTTTCAATTTTCTTCTTTTACACACCCTACCAAATTCATCCACCAACCTCTGCAACTTCTCTTCAGAATCTCCCAAAAGCACAGTGTCATCAGCAAAAAAGCAACTGTGACAACTCCCACTTTGTATTTGATTCTTTATCTTTTAACCCCACACCTCTTGCCAAGACCCTCGCATTCACTTCTCTTACAACCCCATCTATAAATATATTGAACAACCACGGTGACATCACACATCCTTGTCTAAGGCCCACTTTTACTGGGAAATAGTCCCCCTCCCTCCTACACACTCTAACCTGAGCCTCACTATCCTCATAAAAACTCTTCACTGCTTTCAGTAACCTACCTCCTATTCCATACACCTGCAACATCTGCCACATTGCCCCCCTATCCACCCTATCATATGCCTTTTCCAAATCCATAAAGGCCACAGTAACCTCTTTACCCTTATCCAAATACTTTTCATCTGCTATCCTGCTTTCTGTCTTACTCTTAATTCTTTCAATAATAACTCTACCATACACTTTACCAGGTACACTCAACAGACTTATTCCCCTATAATTTTTGCACTCTCTTTTGTCCCCTTTGCCTTTATACAAAGGAACAATACACGCTCTCTGCCAATCCCTAGGTACCTTACGCTCTTCCATACATTTATTAAATAATAGCACCAACCACTCCAAAACTATATCCCTACCTGCTTTTAACAATTCTATCTTTATCCCATCAATCCCAGCTGCCTTACCCCCTTTCATTCTACTCACTGCCTCACGAACTTTCCCCACACTCACAACTGGTTCTTCCACACTCCTACAAGATGTTATTCCTCCTTGCCCTATACACGAAATCACAGCTTCCCTGTCTTCATCAACATTTAACAACTCCTCAAAATATTCCCTCCATCTTCCTGATACCTCTAACTCTCCATTTAATAACGCTCCTCTCCTATTTTTAATTGTCAAATCCATTTGTTCCCTAGGGTTCCTCAACTTATTAATCTCACTCCAAAACTTTTTCTTATTTTCAACAAAATTTGTTGATAACATCTCACCCACTCTCTCATTTGCTCTCTTTTTACATTGCTTCACCACTCTCTTAACCTCTCTTTTTCTCTCCATATACATACTCTTCCCTTCTTGCATCACTTCTACTTTGTAAAAACCTCTCATATGCTAACTTTTTCTCCCTTACTACTCTCTTTACATCATCATTCCACCAATCGCTCTTCTTCCCTCCCGCAGCCACTCGCCCCTAACCACAAACTTCTGCTGAACACTCTAACACTACATTTTAAAATCTACCCCATACATCTACTACATCAAGGTAGTAGGTTGGTAGACAGCAACCACCCAGGGAGGTACTACCGTCCTGCCAGGTGACTGTGAAACAGAAACCTGAAACTGTTTTACATGATGGTAGGATTGCTGGTGTCTTTTTTCTGTCTCATAAACACGCTGGATAACAGGTATATCTAGCTACTTCTACTTACACTTTAGGTCACACTACACTGGCATACACATGCATATATATACATACACACATCTAGGTTTTTCTTCTTTTTCTTAATAGCTCTTGTTCCTTTTATTTTCTCTATTGTCCATGGGGAAGTGGAAAAGAATCTTTCCTCCGTAAGCCATGCGTGTCGTATGAGGCGACTAAGATGCCGGGAGCAATGGGCTAGTAACCCCTTCTCCTGTACAAATCTACTAAAAACGAGAAGAAGAAAAACTTTATAAAATTGGGTTGTCTGAATGTGCGTGGATGTAGTGCGGATGATAAGAAAGAGATGATTGCCGATGTTATGAATGAAAAGAAGTTGGATGTCCTGGCCCTAAGCGAAACAAAGCTGAAGGGGTAGGCGAGTTTCAGTGGGGAGAAATAAATGGGATTAAGTCAGGAGTATCTGAGAGAGTTAGAGCTAAGGAAGGGGTAGCAATAATGTTGAAGGATCAGTTATGGAAGGAAAAGAGGGAATATAAATGTGTAAATTCAAGGATTATGTGGATTAAAATAAGGGTCGGATGCGAAAAGTGGGTCATAATAAGCGTGTATGCACCTGGAGAAGAGAGGAGTATAGAGAGAGAGAGAGATTTTGGGAGATGTTAAGCGAATGTATAGGAACTTTTGAACCAAATGAGAGAGTAATTGTGGTAGGGGACCTAAATGCTAAAGTGGGAGAAACATGCAGAGAGGGTGTAGTAGGTAAGTTTGGGGTGCCAGGTGTAAATGATAATGGGAGCCCTTTGATTGAACTTTGTATAGAAAGGGGTTTAGTTATAGGTAATACATATTTTAAGAAAAAGAGGATAAATAAGTATACAAGATATGATGTAGGCGTAATGACAGTAGTTTGTTGGACTATGTATTGATAGATAAAAGACTGTTGAGTAGACTTCAGGATGTACATGTTTATAGAGGGGCTACAGATATATCAGATCACTTTTTAGTTATAGCTACAGTGGGAGTAAAAGGTAGATGGGATACAAGGAAAATAGAATCAGTAAGTAAAAGAGAGGTGAAGGTTTATAAACTAAAAGAGGAGGCAGTTAGGGTAAGATATAAACAACTATTGGAGGATAGATGGGCTAGTGAGAGTGTAGGCAATGGGGTCGAAAATGTATGGGGTAGATTTAAAAATGTAGTGTTAGAGTGTTCAGCAGAAGTTTGTGGTTACAGGCGAGTGGGTGCGGAGGGAAGAGGAGCGAGGTGGAATGATGAT